>JALMGF010000073.1:660000-887500 GCA_023333645.1 Sceloporus occidentalis
GCAGAAGGTCTACAAAACTTTATATACAGTACTGATTACTGAAGACAAGACAAAAGAGTAGATCTCTTGAGCAATGCAAGAATAACAAAAGAGAAGATGGGGTTGTTGGGCGGCAGGAGGCCTCTGAGCATGTAAAGAGAGCAGAAAAAACTGAAACAGGAAACTACAGCTTAAAACCTATGCAGCCCCGAGCACATGGCAGCAGGGATACACTCTGGGTCCAAACCATGTGTTCCTTAGAGCTGGAGGGGCACAATATGATAGACTACATGCCTTTACCCAAAAGGCAAAATTCTAACAGCATAAACCTATACTAAAGAAGAGACAGATTGTGTGTTCTTGCCAAAAGAACACCAACACAACAAGAATATCTCACAACCTTAAAACACACAGAATGACAATCCTAACTGCACAAAACTAAGCCCAAAAGCTCAAAAAGAGATCTGTAAAGAACAAACACAATGGGGAATGGGCTTAAAGCCACACCCGCAATGGATTTCAAAATCCAAACTAGTTCCATGGAACAGGGGGTCTCTGCAACCAACCTGAGCCTGCAGCTCTGAGATTTTGTGTTCTGCATTGCATCTGAGCACATACAGAGTGTAAGCAAACAGAAAACAATGTCTCTAATTTGCAGAGCGGGAAAAGAAGAGGGGGAGGGAAGTCTTTCCCTCCAAGCCTTCTCAAAAATGGTGTTGCAAACTTTACAGAGATAAGCCACTCTTTCCCTTGTTGACAAACCCTCCACTCACACCAGAGTGGTATAAGTCACAAAAGGGGAAACAAAGGCAATTTGCCATTAACTGAATTTGAGTTCTAAGCTAACCAGGATGATGGGCTTTGCAACTTCCTTTGCCCATGATTCGGTTTTCTTGGCTTCTAGCAGTCAAATTTTCCATTAGGCTGTGGCATTAGGCAAACTATAGAAGAGGAGAAGAAAACTGCCTGTTTTCTAAAAATCTCAACATTGACCAAAGTTCTCTGCACATGCCTGGAGTTCCTGCAGAGTGCTATGTTCCTCAAAGGGCAGTCTCTAAGATACCCTTTCGAAAGCTATTTTCTGGGGCCTGTCTTCCTTGCCATGTGATGGGGGACAGGGGAACTGAGGCTGAGACAGTGTGGCTCACCTCTTGGTCAAGGAACTGGGCTGAAACAGTGTCATCCATTCCTGCTGTTTCTTCCATGGAGCTGGGCTTGTGCCTCCTTGGGGGAACACATCTCCCAGTGCCATTCCAACTTGAACCACGGGGATGAGATGGATGACCTCTAGGGTTCCCTTTCTCTGACATGCCTGACTGGAAAGGTTTCCAAGTCTTGGGATTTTGGGAGGGAGTCCATGTCCTACTTTCTGGTGTTTTGACCCTTCTGGCCCCTGGGTGCCCATGTGGGGCCTGGCTGTGACCTTTCTTCTTGTGGACTGTAGTCCGAACTGCAGCAGAAGTGTTTCTGGAGGGAAGAGGGACATTTTCCTTTTTACGTGGGCAATGAGGGGTTGTCTGCCGGAGGTTTGCAGGACAACTGCTGGTGTCGGTCCCTTGGGAATGAGGGGAATGGGGTCCTTGGGGGGTTTCTGGGGGCTGTACGCTGGGAAGATTTGCACCATCTGATGTTGCCATCTCCCTTTGAGGAGTGGGAGCAGGCTGAGTGGGGTTTCTAGGTGGACCTGAAAAGCATTCTCTTGGGGCACTCACCCTACTTTTCTTTTTGTTCTCTCTCTTTTGAGCTAGGGCCTTCTCTTGCCTTTTTGCTACTTTCACACGGAATATTAGGAAAAGCAACCCCAACTTCGGGTGAAGGGCATTCAGTCCTCCATATTGCCCTTCGGTTAGAACGTCCAAAACCGCTTTGCTCTTGGGATGGAATCCCTCAAGTAAATCACTGACAAACTCTGTCTCCATCTCCTCGGAGGAAAGAGCTACCTTTGCCAGCAAAATCTTTTTGGCAATGTATGCCTCTGGATCCTCATTTGTTTTTTGCTTTAGACTATGGTACAGATACCTGACACCTTCTCTTGGCCACAGTAGGCTCAAGATTTCTCCCATGCAAGAGTACATATCTCTGGACAGAAGGCCCTGAAACATTACTGCTGCTTCTAGCATATCTCTGTGTGCAGGAGACATGCATAATCTGGCTATCTGTGTTAAATGGAAGCCTGTGGCAGATGGGAGGCTGTTTGCTGCTTGAAGCATCCATTTGAGGCTGGTCTCTTGATTCAGGGGGCCCAACAATTCTGCCATCACACAAGCTTCTGTGATGGAGAAAAGGGATGGTTCTTGCTTAGAGGCTATTTCCAATTTCTGGATCCTAGCTGCCAGAGTGGAATTTTCCTCTCTGAGGAAGTTGACTTGGGCTACCAATTCTCTAATTTTCTCCTCCATTTTAGTGGTGGGGTCCTTGGGATCTTAGGAGCTCTCAGTGTCTTGACCTCCAGTGGGAGGACAATGAGCTGAGAACTGGCTGCTCTTTTCTTTTCTCTGGAGGATCGTCCTCCAAGGCTGTTGCAAAATTACAAAGTGTCCTCTGTGTGGTGGGCTAAGGGTTTTGACCCAATTTTAGCCCAAATTGGTGGGGACCTTAAGAGGTTTCTCCACTGCAGAGCTTGGGTTAAAACCACTTGCTCAAAACTGCAAGACCCTTAAGGGGTGTCTTGCTATTTTTCTCCTCTTTTTGCTAAGGGGGAAGTTCAAAGCCAGGCAACCTCTAGGGTTCTGACTTTTGGGGTCCTTCTTCTATACTATGCTATTCTACGGATGGTATGTCCATGTTGAATCCTAGGCTGGGAGAGGTTATGGAACCGGGGCCTCTTTTCCCACCTAAACCTGGTGCAACTCTCTGTCCTACAGTGAGCTGCTGTCCTGGGATCCTCCCTGAGGACTCCACAGAACTCCTAAATGTAACTCTGGGTCAGGGACGCCGCCCAATTCACGCGAGGGCCCGGCGCTGCTGCAGCGAGCGACTTAAGGGTTGTCCTCCGTTTAGACCCGGTCAGAAGTCAGTTCAGCCCTGCCTCACTTTCACTGGGGAGTTCGGACGCTGTAGCTCCACTCCGGCGTGGCCTGGCTAACAACCCAAACTTTGGCCCCCAGCTAGACTCCTGCCTGAGTTTTCCTTCCCTGGGACCTCCCTGAAGCTCCCACAAATGGCACTCCTTGGAGCTGCCTTTCCCTCCCTTGACCCCGGGCTTTAGGCTTCCAGACCAGGACGTCTCCCTCCTTTGCCTACCTCACCCGTTCAAGGGGGATTTGTGACTGTGATTTTTGGGTTATGTTTTATGGGACCTTTATTCTCTGGCTTTGTTTTGGGATAACACAATGGAAAGGGATCTGTCTGTTCCCAACGCACAATACTGTAGCTTTAGTGGTGACAGGCTGGGGTTAAAACCAATGCAGCCAGATGGGGTGTCCCTTAAAAGGCACACCAAAAAGAAAGCTCTGGGTTTTAAAACCACTTAGCTGGATGGGCTGTGACCTTTAAGAGGTACACACCTGGGGGAAGCTAGGAGTTAAGACCCACTGGCTTCAAAACAAACATGCCAAGACCTTAAAGGTTCCTTGGCTCACCATTTTAAAACAGGCTCTTCCATGTGAGGGATGCCTCAACCTGGAGGTTTGCCTTGGGACTCCTTTTTGCACTGCAGCCAAAATGCCTGGATTTGGCTGTAGTGGTTCCTTGCACCAACTTTTAACTGTAAGCTTGGGTTCTGTAGTGGGAAAGTTTTCAGGATGCCTAGTAACTTTTTCCAACCCACGGATAGAGAAAACAAAAATAGGGCGTCGGGAGCCTACTCCGACAAACACGCCCAGGGGTGACTGGGGCCCACCACTGGATGGCGTACCAGAGCCAATGAGCAGAACATCCAGCCAAAGCCAGAAATGGGATCAGCCAACCCAAGATAGCCCTTTTGCCCTTATGGCCAAGCGCACAAGAACACATACACACACCTCCCTTTTTATTCCTGTCTGCAGCGGCCTGTTTGGAATCCCTGTTCTCTCTACGTTCCGAGATCTAGACAGCCCAAGTGATCAGTTTGGAAAGTCCAGATTTCGGGGGAGAGTTCTATGCCCGCATTCTCCACCAATTGTAGCCAAGGGTCCATAGGGGAATTTTATTATGATGTTATTAGTCCAAATATTGCAAGAGGGGGCTGGCTACAAGAGCCCACCAAGATCGTCTCCCGATATGTATACGGAGTAGACCAGGGCCTCCCAATAACTGAAGCTGAGACAGATTTCTAGAATTAATAACCAATTTATTTATAAGGGGAAAAACACATGCAATTCACTAGCATACACACACACATACAAGGCTCAGGAAAAGCATAGGTTAGCATGGAATAGGATTTTAGGCATCACTGGGGTGATACGTACCAGAATGTAGACTCCCTCCAGGAATCCAGATGGAATATGATGAGGATGGCATGAGGCTCAGCCATGGAAAGACTGGCCAGGAGCCAGGAGCCAGGTCAGGGTTCAAGGGGACAGAGCTTCCCCCTGAAATCCAGACTGGCCCAGTGAACAGGCAAATCTGAGAGTATTTATAGGCAAAATCTTGCTTCTGGCAAAGGTGCTTGATGGTGAGAACAAAGGTGTTTAATTACTTGCTTTTCACCTGGATATCCCTGTCTGATTGTCTTAGTGGTCTTAAGCTGCTCGGACAACAGACCTGGGGAGGGGGTAAGAGCCTCAGGCAAGGCAAACATTTGCTCTTCCTGGTCATATGATAATCCTCTTATGCGACTCTCTAGATATGATGATGTGGGTGCCCCTCAGGGGTGTATGTACATGTCCTCATGCCTTGCTGGCAATGGTGGACAGGCTTGGAGTCTGGCCAGGGGTCATCCAAGGGTTATCATTGATTCCAAAATTTATATGGAGCAGCATGGGTAACAGAGGGGGAGAAGGAAAGAGCCAAAGGAAAAAGGGGACAGAAGGCAAAAGGGGAAATCAGGGTGGCTTTTGGTGGGGGGGAGTGGAGAAAGTGATGATGGAGGAGGAGGAGGAGGAGGAGGAGGAAGGAGCCATGGGAAGAAGGGAGCCACGGAGGGCATCCTATAATGGAGCAGGAGGAAGAGGATGAAGGACCCAGGGCAGCTCAGAGGGAGGTGAGGGTCGGAAGGAAGGAAGAGGAGGAGGAGGATTGCCCAGGGAAATAGGGCTGTGGAGAGAAGCTGGGGATGTGGGGAAATGGATGCAGCAGGAGCAGCCTCTTTTGACAATTTATGCACATGATTTTTGGGGTGCTTTCTTTCTTCTTGCTCCTGGAACTTAAGCGCCATTATTATTGTTGTTTGTGTTATATGCGGGTGCTACAGTCAGAATGCCTGCGCTGCATTTCCATTTTATTCCCAACTGATTCCATGGGTCAGTTGGAACTGACAGGTCACTCTGTCTCGGCCTCAGTGGAAGGCAATGGCAAAGTGAAAGCAGGAGGAAAGGGGGCAATTCAGGTCAGGTCAAAGGCAGGGCATGAACAGAGCTCCCATCAGGCACTTTCCTCCCTTTTTAAATAAACTATTTTTGGCAAAATGAGCGCATGTTTTGTTGTGTTTTTTCCTGAGGAGAGAGTGTGTGTGTGTGTGTGTGTGTGTGTGTGTGTGCCCTTTGCAACAGTATCCCTTTGCTGGAAGTCAGCTAATAAAAGTGAAAGGGAACAATAAAAGGGCACATTTTTCCCTTGGAGAATCCATGCTAAAATGTGAATGTTACAATCGAATGTTACATTTGTTGCTTTTGTCAATTAAGCAATTGGCAAAACGATACGTGCTTTTGCAAGGAATTCAGGGACAGCTCTGAATTGCTTTTAAAAGTCATAAAAGAATGCATGACAATCGCATCCTTTTCTGGCATTTACGGTGATGAATTTATTATTATTATTATTATTATTATTATTATTAGTGCAAGAGGCATTCTGGGGTGGCAATGAGTGGGGGATACAGGATGCATTATTTTTATTATTAAATATATACACCTCTGTCTTTATTTTTATTTGTTCATTATTTTTATTAATAAATATATACACCCCTGTCTTGATTTTTAGTTATTTGTTCATTATTTTTATTAATAAATATATACACCCCTGTCTTGATTTTTAGTTATTTGTTCATTATTTTTATTAATAAATATATACACCCCTGTCTTGATTTTTAGTTATTTTTTCAAATAAATAACCTCGCAGCTTGGAGGTTCCCTTTTTCTCTCAGTGCTGCCGCTCTTTGGATGACCCTTTAGGGTCCCTGACATTTGCAGCCTCCTCAGTGTTCATGCAGGGCAGAGGAATGGGGCTGGAATGGATGACCCTTAGGGGTACCTTTCATTTGCAACCCCCCCAGGTGTCCATGCAGGACCGAGGAATGGGGCTGGGATGGATGACCCCTAGGGGCACCTTTCATTTGCTGCCTCCTAAGTGTCCTTGCAAGATGGAGGAATGGGGCTGGAATGGATGACCCCTAGGGGCCCCTTGCATGTGCAGTCCCCCAGGTGTCCATGCAGGACAGAGGAATGGGGCAGGGATGGACGACCCCAAGGGTTTCCTTACATGCAAGACAAGGCAATCCCCCCTCCAAGGGGTTGTCCTGAAAAAGGAAGGCCACCGGAAGGGAATGGGGTCAAAAAGCAGCCCAGCATCATGGGAACTTTGCAGTCAGTAACTTTAGCGTTGCGTTGCGCTGCTGCCTACCACACCAAACCATTTCGCAACACATTTCACAAGATAATGGGAGACCATGGCCTGGCTTCCACTTTTGCCCGCAATGCCCAAAAAGGGGAGGAATGACGCTTAAACTACGGGAACGTTGCGCAATGGGCTCCCATAGAAATGAATGGCGTCTGGAAGAACATCGCGCTTTCACGTTATTGCGCAACGTTGGTGATGCTAACATTGTGCGATAGGCAGGAAAATCGCCAAAAACTCGCATCTGATAAACTCCCTTGATGGTAACAGGAGAGCCTGACAGAAGAGGAAGGAAGTGGTTCTGCTCCTTATGTGCCCCTCATGGCCTCCCTGCTGCTCACCTTGGCCACCCTTCTAGGCTCCTTCCTTCTGGTGCACCTGAGGCTTCCATGTGTTCCCTGGCCATGACAGAAAGAGGCATGGAGTGTGTGCAGGTGGGTGGAAGGAGAAAGAGGCAGAGAGGGCAAGTGAGTTCCCCCCCACACACACACCTTTGTGGTGACAGGGGTTGTGCCCTGTCTCTCCTCCTTGCTCCTGAGAGGATCCCACTGAGGAAGAAGACACCATGGATAGTTGTAGTTTTCCACTTTTGTGGGGTTCTGTGCCTTTAACACCTTCCAATGTGGGAGGGACAGCTATACTGCAAGGTGCCTACAATTTACATTACTGGTAGAGGAAATCTGAGTATTTCCAACTGTACTTAATCAGTCAGCAAACAAGTGCCCATGAGTCAAAACTACAACTAATCATACTTCTTTTTCCATGCATCATTAAAAATGCTGTTTATGATCTATAAAACCACATACAGCTCACATCCAGGCTACCAGAAGGACAGCATCTTCACATATCAGCCTGTCTGAGCTTTAAATTCTCAGAAGTAGCCTTCTATTAATCTGCCATTCTCACAGTTATCTAAACAGTAACATTTTCTTTATTTGTACCTATATTTTTTATCTATATTTGTTTAATTTTTGCAAGTTACGTTTTGAGTACCCATTCTGGGGGAAAAGGCTCAGTATTAATAACAACACAAACATCAGATAGAGCAGATACCTTGTTTGGCAGTGCTGCTTTGCCTTGAACAGTGCAGGGTGGGGGGAATCAAGTGTAACTTTTCCATTACTGCCTATCCATGTTAGAAAAGGCTGGCTTTTACCTGTCAAGCAGCAATAAACACCAAAGATCCTTGACAGGATAAAAGCATGATAGCCATAGCTAGAACACATTCCTGCATCTTCAAGTGCTCTTTAATCATCTGTGAATGAACAATTTGTATCTGCCTTGTTTATTTGTCACTTCTAAGACTATGCCTACTGTGGAGTCAGTTTTGTCACCAGCAGTTACTCCTGCAAAGTGTCTTTGCTTGGTTTTTGAATATTTATGCCTCCTTCCTGTAACCTTGCACACTATTGCGGGAAGGCTGATTCTGTGGGCACAGAGAGTTTTGTTATAACTACAAGGGGAAAAGAAACCTATCGTTTCAGTTTGAGGCATGTATTATTACTGAAATGATACACACTTAGGTGGGGTTTTTTTAGCATATGAAACCATATGGGTCTGCTTTTTATTTGGAACATGACATCATTTTATGCAGTGTGTTGAAACCATAACTTTTTCTTAAAAACTAGTGATGTTTAAAATAGCTCAACAAAATACACTTAAGACTACTTGCCGACAGGTGTTTCCCTTTAGGAACCTTTGCATGGAATCTTTAGAGGATGCGTCCTATTTTCGGAAAAGGTTGTAAAATGGTGGTGTTTCATATCATGAACCCATGCAATCTGTAGAACTTTTTAGGCAAGGGACACACAGAGGTGATTTGCCATTGCTTTCTTCTGAAATTTAGCACACAGTGCCTGAAACTCCTTCCCACCTTCTTCTCTTTTTCACCACCTGCATGAAAGAAGACTGAAGCACAAGAATATTACCTACCACAGAATAACCCAATAATTATTACTTGTGTTTAAGAGAATATACACACTAGAGTTGTTAACAATATGACCCCCTTTTAACTTCTTTATGTTAGAAAATTGTTTGTGGTTTTGGTTATTTCTGGTAAAGGAAGTTTAGCAGCAGCAACATAGCAACAAGCATGTACTCCACAGGTATTTGGTAAAAATCTACTAAATCTGAGCTTCTGGTAAATAAACAGGATGCACTGGTAGGTAAAAAGAAATTTTAGCATCAGCAAAGTACTGGATCAGGGAAGCAGCATGCGGTTGCTGTGGCCCCGATCCAGCAATGAAAGGGGCAGCGGCACACCGCTCCATAGAGAACATCTGTTTTGAGCAAAAGAAGTTCTGGCATAAGTTTTCATAGACGGTCTCTGAGGAAGTTGACCAGGTCTAGGAAAGCTTATGCTATAACTTCTTTTGCACAGTTACTCTCAAAGGGGATTGTAAATCCCTGACTAAATCTCAGTAGAATTCAAAAACAGAACCATGTTAGTCTGGAAAATCAGTATGCAAAGGGATCTTATATCACCTTTGAGGCTACCTGAAAGAAATATGTTGGTAGCATGTTAACATGCATCTGAGCAGGCTCAAGTCTACGAAAGAAAGTTTATGCTACCAATTTCTTTCTTTCAGTTAGTCTCAAAAATGCTACAAGGTCCCTTTGCATACAGATCTCAGTATGACTTAGGCTCAGGGTGACCAGATGTCTCCAACACCAAGGATGGCAAGGCACCGCAAATTGTAGGACATTCAAGAAAAATGTATGACATGGCCAAAGAAAAGCCCAAAACCCTCCTAGAAATAAATATCAACCCATACTTAGTCATGCTCCAAATGGAGGACATTTTGCAATTCCTCCCAGACAGAAGGCTGGAATGTAGGCCCTGTCCTGGAAAAGGAGGACATTGGGTCACCCTACTTAGGCTGGAGCTACAGCAGTTCAAGTGAGAGCAGACCTGCCTGCCTACTATCACTACAGAGGATGAGTCTAACTGGTTGTATTTGCACCAATAACCTGGTTTGACACTCCTTTAACTGCCATGGCTCAGTGCTATGGAATTCTGGGAAGTGTTGTTCGTTGCAGCACCAGGTTTGATGCCCCTTTAACTGCCATAGCCCAATGCTATGGAATTCTGGGAAGTGTTGTTTGTTGTGGCACCAGGTTTGACACCCCTTTAATTGCCACGGCTCAATGCTATGGAATTCTGGGAAGTGTCATTTGCTGCAATAAACGATTCTATGGTTATGGTGGTAGTTAAAGGGGTGCGAAACTGGATTGTTGCTGCAGTGTGGATACAGCCTCAGTGGTTCCCAAACTTTGGTCCTCCAGATCAGTGGTCCCCAAACTGTGCTCCTTTTTAAGGGATTTTGGACTTCAGCTCCCAGAATCCCAACATGGCTGAGGCTTCTGGGAGCTGAAGTCCAAAATCTTTCAAAGGACAGTTTGGGGACCACTGCTCCAGATGTTTGGGACTTCACCTCCCAGAATTCCAGACGGTTGACCAAGCTGGCTGGGGCTTCTGGGAATTGAAGTTCAAAACACCTGAAGGGCCAAAGCTTGGGAACCACTAAACCCCTTCCAAGGGGTTACAAAGCCAAAAGGCCAAAGAGAAAGAAACACCCCTCTCTGTCTTTCAGCCCCATGGCGAGAGGGACTAAGAAGGAGGGCTGAGGCAAGAAGAGGGCAGCCAGCCAGCCAGCCTCCCCCGGGGAAAGGGGCAAGAAGGAGTAGAGCTTTGCTTCGCCATGATGCCCCCTGAAACTGAGGGGGATTTCCTTAAGGGGTGAGTTCTGCAGTGGGGTTTGGACCTTCAGGGGACAAAATCCCTTGGCATATAGTCAAGAAAAAACATCAAAGACCTAGTCTGTAGAATCAATACCCAGAGAGCCCTTGTAGCCCCTTTGACACTGCACTAAAGAAAGAAACTGGCAGCAGGAGCTTTCCTCCTTCCTCAGAGCCTGAAGTCTAGGGATTGGGAAGCTCCAGCTGCCAACCTCTTTCCTCAGTTCAGTCTCAAAGGGGCTACAAGTCAAAGAAAAATGTCAGAGAGAACCCAAGGAAAGTTTAAAAAACACACAACAGCAGCAACAACAAAAACTCAGACAGTTTTGTTGTTGTTGTTGTTGTTGTTAAACTTCCCTTTGGTTCTCTCTTACATTGTTGAGAGAGCAGACTGATAGAACTGTAACTCCAGGCTCCTGAGTGTGTGGCTCCAAAGTGGAGGGATGGCTCCAATGGGCCGAAGGGGGAAATGGAGGAGCTGCGGGGTGGCGCCCAGCCCCTTCCCCTTCCCCTGCTGCTGCTTGGCTTTGCTCTCCCTCTAGTCTCCACTCGGACGGGAGGAAAGCAGGGGCCATATGCAGCCCAGCAGCAGGAAGGTATAGGCGCTTCTGTGGGTAGAGGAGGAGGAAGAGGAGGCGGAGCTGCTGCTGCTGCTGCTGCTGCCTCTTTTGCTCCTTGCTGCTCCTTTCTTCTCCTTTTCCTTCAGGAGGGGAAAAGGCGCGCGTGGAGAGAGAAACTCAGGCACCTTTGCCTTCCTCCTCCTCCCTCCTTTTGTGGCAGAGGGGCTCCTCAGGTAGAGTGCTTCCCATGCTTCCCTCTCTGTCTTCTTCCTCACCTCTGGCCTGAGGGTCAGCTTCTTGGGCTCTTTTTATATTATTCTTATTCTTTATCCTGGGTTGCATCCGCACTGTGGAAAGAGTGCCACTTGATACCGCCTTAACTGCCCTGGCTCCACACTATGGGATTCTGGAAACTGGAGTTTGTTGGGGCACCAGAGCCCCTTAGTTTGACATTTCAGATTAACCCTGCAGAAATCAATCCACTTTGGAGACTGTGTGTTAACTGCCTGGCTCAGTGCTGGGGGAAATCCTGGGAATTGTAGTTTCTTGTGGCACCAGAGTTCTCTGACAGAGAAGGCTCAATGTCTCACAAACACTACAGTTCCCGGAATATCTCCTGATTGACTCAAGGCAGTTAAAGTGGTCTCAAACTGGATTGTTTCAGCATCTATGTCTCTGAATTAAATCCTCTGCTGGAGAGCTCTAGTGGTATCAAACTGCATTTCTTTCTGCAGTGCAGACCGTCAGTTTACTTTATTCATCTTGGAGTCGAACAATCCTTTGTGGGGTTTTTCAAGCTGTGAAAGGCTGCATCCACATGGCAGAGAGAACTCCGGTAGACACCACTTCAGCTGCCATGGCTCACTGCCTGAGGAGTTTTGGGATTTGTAGTTCGAGACAGCACTAGAGCTCTCTGACAGAGAAGGCCCAGTGTGGTGGAGTGTAGAGAGATCTTGTAGCACCTTTGGGACAGAACTAAAAGAAGAAGTTGGCAGCATGAGCGTTCGTAGACTTCAGTCTGCTTCCTCAGAGGCATGTGGTGAGCGGTTTGAGTGCTGTGCTCCGTGGAGGATAGGGCTTGACTCCCCACTTGAGCATCAAAACCCACTGGGTGACCTGGGGTAAGTTGCACTCTCAGATGCTCAGAGGGTGGCAACGGCAATCCCCATCTGAGGAAACCTGCCGAGAAGACCCTATGATGGCTTTGGCTGATAGCTACAACCCTTCCTGGAGCCAGGGGAACTGGAAACGGCAGTACATGCACTGGTAACCTCACAATGTGACTTCTGTAATGCACTCTACATGGGCCTACCCTTGTGCCTAGTTCGGAAACTTCAATTAGTACAAAATATGGCAGCCAGATTAGTCTCCAGAAAATCTAAAGGTGACCATATAACACCAGGTCTAAAATCTTTTCACTGGCTGCCTATTAGTTTCCGGGCACAGTAGAAGGTGTTGGTAATAACCTTTAAAGCTGTTCGTGGCTTGGGTCCAGCTTTCTTGAGGGAATTCCTTCTTCCATATAATCCACCCCGCTCACTTAGGTCCTCTGGGAAAAACTTACTGCAGCCAATAAAGACCAGGCTGGCAGTCATCTGCTACTCCTAAATTATGGAATGGCCTGCCGGAAGAGAGCCGACACATCGCCAATCTTGACAGCTTTAAAAAGGCTATCAAGACGGATCTCTTCTGGCAGGCCTTCCCTGATTGATCGACCCAGCTCCACTGATATGGATTGCCCCAATGATTACCAAGATGTTTTGCTTCTGTTATTACTGTTTTAAATGATTTTAACTGTATGTTTTAATGTTTGTTGTATTATAATCATGTGGATTTGTTTTAAGGAAGGGGGGATAAAGGGATTTATTTTATTGCATTATATGTTTTTATGGATGTAAGCCACTTCGATCTTATTGAAGAGGTGGGAGAGAAATAAATTTTATCATTGTTGTTGTTGTTGTTATTATTATTATTATTATTATTGGTTCTCCTCAGGGTCGCCATAAGTAAAAAATGACTTGGAGGCACACACCACCAATGCACCAATGAAATGGCATACCAAGACTTGGTGTCACCCAGTGTGTGTGGGGGCAGTGGCATCTGCTTAGAGATACTTCTCCCAGTCTAACAAAGTGTTCAACTAACTTAGCAGATAGAGAGATGGCTGTGTGTTCATCTGAAGCAAGGAGAAATTGAGAGGCCAGGCAGAAATTAGAAGCAAAACAGAAAAGTACAGACTGTGATCATGACTGTGAAGGGGAAACCTTAGTGAAGGGCTCACAGTTATCATCGCCATTCACGAAGCAGTGTTACAACTATGCAAATGTCAAAACGCTGCTAAGCTGGTTAACACCTTCAGTGCAAGGAGTGGAACTTTTTGATCTGTTGCAGAATCCTTGGTGAGGTAGGAGGAATTTTTGTTGTTGTTGTTAAATCATCTGTATGGTCACCAAATAAAGTGCAAGCTTTAATTGGTAGGTTATGAAACTTTTCTTTTGGCCAGTAACAAATATCTTCTTGAGGAGATGTAGCTGTGGCCTACAACTTGCCAAGAAAATGTAAAGATTTCAGTCTGGGGAGTTGGAATGCCAAGGGGCTAAGTGATTGTTGGTCCTGGGAATGCTTAATTAGGCAAAAAAATGCTGACCCTGACCATTTGTGCCTTTGAGTAAGGCTACTTGGAGAGAGGTTTCATTTGTATGAGTTGCAATTTTGCCCCCAAACACCCTTTATGGGATATGCAGACATGTTTGGGGGTTTTCCTGGACCCCAGGGGAGATTTTGGGACATTTTGAGGCAGATAAATACATAAATAAATGGTGGGGTGTGTGTATGAAATTTCACAAAATTTTGCTTTGACTCTGACAGAATCTTCAAATATGACAAAATGACCTGTGCACCCCATAGAGATCATTTTCTGTCATTTGGAGCAAAACAAAATATTTTGACCCCCAGAGGCTACAAGAATGGCCCTGTGGAGCACATTTTGCCCACCCCTGCTCTAGACATTAGGAACTGGCATGTAATGGAGACTTTGCTGCTTAACCAGCCAGCAGGAAAAGACAGAAGGGAGACCTAAAAACTGGGCCATCTGTTTTGGAGCATACATCTGTGACTGACTATCCCTTCACAAGAGGTCCTCACCACAGGCAGTGTAGGTTGCCAGGCAGAACATGTCTCTTGTTTGCTGTGCCGTTTGCAGAATTGCTTACAATATTGCAATGAATGAGTGAGGAAATGATTAAAATCTGGGTGTTTAGCAAAAAGGGTTTTATTTGTGCAGGTCCATCTCTGGTCGTTCCTTTTTTCTTTTCCTCTTCCCAACAGCACATTCATTTCTCTGTCTATTTACTCATGTGAGTTTTAAGGGTTTTACTCCCCAGTAGATATGTTTGGAACTCCAGCCAAGTCTTTTCTGAACAGGCAAATTGTATTTGGTGTGTAATTTACAGGGGTGTTTACAACTGGATCATTCTTGTTCTTTGTTTAGCATGCATAATATTTAAGCTAATTCCCAGAATCCCCCAGCTGACAATGCTGTCAGCCATACTAGCTGGAGGTACATGGTTATAAAAAGTTATGTTTACAAATTCTGCCCCAGACAGAATCAGTGCAACTAGAACCAGGTTGTCTGTGCTGTGTCCTTAAAAAAAAAAAGCACAATTGAAAGTTGCTTTACTTTATTACTGCTAAAAATGTTGTTTCAGTCCCAGTGACCAATAATATTTCTGTACAGAATATTCTGTTCTCTATGTTTATTTTCCAAGAAGTCCCACTTAAAAATGCCAAAGTCCTGATCATTTTTAAAATAACAAACACACGTATACAATTCATTTTATAAAAATTGCTTTTCTTTTTTTTCTGTATACAAGGCCCAATTACTCTAGAAATAATCCAGTTTTATTAAGTGAGGCGTAGTGATCTGAGTGTTGGACTGTGACTCTGGAAGCCAGGGTTCAATTCCCTGCTCCGCTACGGAACCTACTGGGTGACCTTTGGCAAGTAACATGCTCGCAGCCTCTGGAGAAGGCAATAAATAGCAAACCTCTGAACAAATCTTGCCAAGAAAACCCCATGATTAGTTGGCCTTAGGGTTGCCATACGTCAGAAACAACTTAAAGGCACACAACAACAACAAAGTATTGCAGTGGCAGTGAATGTCACAGTTGGCTTGTAGACAGAAGTGGCTGGCCACCAAGACCTGGCCCAGGATGTCAGTTCTTGAGCGACATGATTCAGCAGTCAGTCTTTTTAATTCTTTTGAACAAGGTAAGTATCTTTTGAACAAGGTAACTGTAAGTACTGGACTAACTTTAATTGAATGGTCTCCCAATGGTGTCTGAATCTGGTTCTTTCTCTCTATTAACTTCCCTTTATTGTTTTGCTTACTGGAATGTTTGTCCTACAAATAATGCAAAAAGCTGTCAGATGGCTGTCACCATCAACATATGAGTGTTACTGTTTGTGTTGCTATGAACACTCCTTTCTAAATGATTGCCGTAATAATCGCTCAGACCTGGAGGCTCTAGTGTACTGATCTGTCTATAATTTTTTCTACACCTGATCAAGTGGGTTACAATCCACAAAAGCATATGTCAAATGAAATTTATTCATCCTTAGTGCTATATTTCTCTTTGTTGTTTTTGCTACCCCGGAACATTTCTGTAATTTCTTTATTTCATTTCTCTTTTATGTCATATTTTCTCCATATACAATTGTGTATATCTCTGTACCAGTTTGTAACACTTCATGCATCTGACAATGTAGACACTAGTCTACTGAAGCTATGTTATAATAGATTTTTTAGTATTTCAGGATGCCTCACAACACTTTGTGGTATCTTTAAGTATCAGGTATCTTTAGTGAGCTGGTCATTTGGCTATCAGCAAGATGCTTAATTTTCAAAAATATATTAAAGGTGTCTTAACTTTAGAGAATAAGTCATGGTAGCTTCTATATTTCATTACTATAGCAACAGCACTGGTCAAGTAATCATGCTATTTTTGAACCGGGGAATCTGGGTCTTTGGCTGTTATTTACAGTAATTTTCAGGACCACTATGAATCTGCACTAGAGTTTCCTCTGGGTTCACCCTGCCCAGGCATAGTTCACCATCTTTCGGGCTCTAGTATGCATGCTCACACTCCACTTCCCTTGATGGGGCAAGCAAGATGAGCTAGTTATGTGCCCTCCGCTTGGTCGCAAAAATGAGAACCCACCTTGACAAATCTGGGAGCTCAAGGTTCTTTTGGGATGAATTGGAAGAGGCTCTGAATCTCTGTGAGGCACAGTATCCTAAGGCAACCATAGTGGTGTGTGGCGATTTGTGTTGATTCAAGTTCTAACAAAAAGGAAAAGGCTCTTGACCTGAACTATAATGAGGTTTTTTTAATATGATTGTTTTTCTTTGGACAAAGTGGTAAATAAAGAAGGGATGAAATTATCTAAGTTAATGTCCTACTTGCAGTTCATATGCTTTCAAAGCAGTAATTCTAATGGATATTTTACATTTCTTACATTTCATCTTCTGTTCTTCAAAGCTATTGTCCTATAGGATGTGCTGTAATATTTTAGACCAGGGGTAGGCAACCTTTTTGAGCCGGGGGCCAGGTTGCTGTCCCTCAGACAACTGGGGGGCCGAAGGTGGGGGGAGCTTCCACCCTCCTGGGGCGAGGCCGCATGCCGGGGGTGGAGCTTCCATCCTCCGGGGGCGGAGTCGCATGCAGGGGGCGGAGCCTCGGGGCTTCGCCAGGCCTGAGGTGTCCTGTGAAGGACACCTTAGGTCTGCTGAAGGCCCGTGGGGAGGAGGAGGCGTGTGCCCGCCCTCTCCTCCTTGGTCTCTCCCTTCGGCCGAAGGGGAGGGAGGCCAAAGGGAAGGGCTTGGGCACCCATCCCAGGCCCTTCCCTTCAGCTCTTCCCTTTGGCCGAAAGGGCTCCAAGGGGCCCTTTCGGCCGAAGGGAAGGGCTTGGGCAGGCCGCCTCCTGGGCTCCGCCACGGCCCTTGCAGCCCCAGGCCTCTCTCTCCAGAGGGAGGCCTGGAGCTGCATGGGCTGAGGAGGAGCCCCGGAAGCGGCCTGCCGCCTCTGCGGGCTCCTCCACGGCCCTTGCAGCCCCAGGCCTCTCTCTCCGGGCTCCTTCCTGGCCTCCACAGAGGCCGGGAAGGAGGGAGGAGGCCCCCGCCAGTGGCCCCTCGGGCTCCTTCCCGGCCTCCATGAAGGCCGAGAAGGAGGGAGGAGGTTGCTGCGGGCAGCCCCTCGGGTTCCTTCCCAGCCTATTTGGGGGCTGGGAAGGAGGAAGGAGGCTTCCACCGGCAGCCCCTGGGGCTCCTTCCTGACCTCCATGGGGGCTGGGAAGGAGGGAGGAGGCCAGCGGCCCCCCAAAGGCCGCTCACGTGAGAGACCGGGACCTTTGACCTCTCTCGCGAGAGGCCAAAGGCCCTGCTCAAGAGGTCCGGTCCTGCCGCCAATTGCCCAATCGGCGGCAGGACTGGGCTCGGGCCGGTCCCAAGGCCTCCCCGGGCCGGATTTGGCCCGCGGGCCAGGGGTTTCCGACCCCTGTTTTAGACCACCCAGAAAGTGATCATTTATCTATTCTTCTGCCCATTTCTTTATTAGCTATTCAACTGCCCCCTCCACCTATTGATCCGACCTGGAGCAATGGATGCAAGCTACAGGAAAAGAATTCCTGGCATTAATTAATAACTAAACTCGGGGTGGGACTATTCCTCATTGTTCTAAAACTCTTAGTTCTTGAGAATAAAGAAGAATTTTAGAAGAAGGGATACATTATTCTGTTATGTATTTTTAAAACTATCATATCTTTTTAAGGAGCTGAATACTTCTGGCTGAAGTTGGAAAACATGCCCAAAGTCAAAACCTTTCTACAGTTAGAAAGGTTTCTAGTACAGTACTTTGAAGGGAGGCCATCTTTCATTTTGTGAAAGGGCACAATTTTAATGAGCCCAAGGTGAAGTTAGTTGACTTCTTTGCTCCCATTTTTCCTTTCTCCATCTTAAATCAGAGTTGACATCTAGTTGCAAGGTCCACTTAGAGAAGACCCATTGAATCAGTGTGACTTACATAGTGTTGACTTACCATTCAGCAATTGATTCAGTGAGTCTACTCTGTTTGGAACTAGCAATTGGATTTATATAGTGTGCCCGCGCTGTACGTGGGCACAATATACACAGCTTCAAGCTTATGCTAAAGCTGCATGACAATAAAACATATGGTGCACATGGCCATGACATGCGCACCACATGACACCGCATGCACGTGTCCCATTGTTTTACACAGGGGAATCCAGAATGGATACCCCACATAAGGGAAAGGCCCACTGTACCATGCTTTTAATCTGTGTCTTTGACAAACTTCAAATTCTACAGTATTGTGAAACAAATGAACAAATTTTAGAGCTCTACAGAACTCTTTCATCAGGCCAAATAATACAAAAGATAGTTTTGTGTGGGTTTTTCAGGCTATGTGGCCATATTCTCTGAAGATGCCAGCCACAGATGCAGGCAAAACATCAGGAATAAACTCTCCTAGAACATGGCCACATATCACGAAAAACCCACAAAAAATTATGGATGCTGGCCATGAAAGCCTTCGACTTCACAGTACAAAAGATAATGGAAGAGAACAAAAATCTATAAAAAATTGGGGCTGGATGTTGGGGCAGTGAGGTTTATATTTTAAATCTAGTTTCAAAACAGAGATTGTGTACTGAATGAATTAATCACAGCTAAGTGTGTCAGGTAATAAATCATACTTTAGATTTAGTAAGCAGAAAATTACTGTTGTCAGTCAACTGGGTCTATGTAAAAGCTGTGAATACCAAAAACATGGATCCGTTTGCTTTAAACTGTTCTAGTTTAATAACATAAATTCAATTTTTGATTGATTCCTTTATTTTTTGGAATACATTTACAGAATATATGAAAGACATAATAACAAATTAATTTTTTGGGTGCAAAGGGATCTTGTAGCACCTTTGAGACTAGCTGAAAGAAGCTGGTAGCGTGAGCTTTTTGGAGTAAGTGATAAGGAGGACATGTGGGAAGTGAGATAAAATAGTTTTGGTTTCTTAGGCTGTTTCAGAAGAAAACAGACAAACTGGACAGCCCCTTATTATATAATCTTTAGACAAGCAGACCATATATGACCACATAGCCATCCTCCTGGCCCTCTTGATAACAAGTTTTTGTGTTCAGAAATAGAGAGGAAGTCTGGATTGGGAAGCAGCCATTGCTTGTAACCACTGCCCTGGTAGAAACAAAGATGCAATGTGCTTGTTAAAATAGTTTCTCTAGCTAATTAATTCATTCCCACAGAATTCATTGTGCTGGTTATGACTTTGAAGCCCTATCCAGACTATCTGAAAGACCATAACTCTTTAGTGAGCCAGCCAGAATCTTGAGATCTATGAGGGAGTGAGTTTTAATATTTCTGCCATTTGTCACAGGTCCATCTGCTGAGGACACATGAAAGATACGTACTTATCAGAGGAAGATGGGACAGTGTATCTATTCTAAGTTTACTCCTGGGTTGTGGAATTCCCTCTCACAGAAAACAAGGCTGACCTCTGCTCTCTTTTCACAAGCAGATGAAGACATTTTTTATTTAACAGGCATTTGGAAATTAACTGGGTGTACAGATGAGTTCTTTTTTTTTTTACACTTTTTTGCACTTTTAAAAAAGTTGTATTTGATTAAATTGTGGATATTTCAACATGATAGCCAATTGTTTTAAAAAAATTCTTTTGCATCACTGGGCTTTTAATTGTATCAGGTTTTAAACTTTATTGTAACTTCCTCTTAGGTCCCCTGTTGGGAGAAAGATGACATATTAGAGAGAGAGAGAGAAAGAAATAGGTGTGGCTTGGATACTCAGTGCAACATTTTTTTTTCTTAAAACACACTATACAATTTAGTTTTAGCCATCATTACAGCAGATATGCTCAAAATAGTTATTGAATCAAAGAGTATATCTTTGGATCTAGCTGAACCCCTCTCTCACTTGCCCCCATTGATGAAATCTCCCTTTTCCCCCCAATTTGCATGCAGTTTTGCAAGCTGCTTGGCACTCGAGTCAGTACCTAGGCCATAGCAAATGTGAACTGAAAACATGACGAGTGATTGCTGTGAGGGGGCAGCCCAGTGTTGACCTGGCACCTTGCCACCCTTTCTAAGTTGTTTTGAAAAGGATATCTGTTTAATGGGGAGAGGAGGGGGCTAGTGGCTTTTAAACAGGGGTGTGAGTTACCCATTTGGAATCTGTGCTGTTCCAAACAGGTCTTCTCAATAAGGCTATAGGTAACAGATTTCAAGGTTTGCCAAGAACAATAGGTGCTGTTGTGTGGAGGCATAAAGGCCCTCTCTGTTTTGGGCAGCTTTTGGCTGGTTTGCCCTTTCTGCTGAAATTCTCTTCTCTTCCTTTTTAATTTGTAAGAAGTAATTATCCTGCCATCACAGGATGGTAAAGGCAAGCTTAGGTTTCTTTAATAAAGTGGTGTCGGTGGAAGTCTTGATTGTCATCTCAGGCTAGCTGAGCCACCATCATCCCTTTCACAATGGGGCTGATGTGAGGGTGTCAAACAAGCCCCACAGGCAAGAAAGGAGTTTGCACAATGATGGCCCTTAATGGATTATTCCCACAGGGAAGGACTATTTGAAGACAAACATAGTGGAAAAAATCACAAAGAGTTGCTTGGTAATTGTACAACATAATTTATGACTACTTTCGTATCCCACCCAACCTTTCACAATGAACAAATACTCATTTTAGAAACATTCCCTTTTAAGACTCCACCTGTATTGCTTTCCTTTTTTATGAGATGTCTGTTCTCAGAAAAAGCCTTGCATAGATCTTGCACTGTTCACATACCCCTGAAATCCATACACTCTCTTTTCTCAAATAAGCATAGTGTTAGCAAATGTTTCCCAAAAGCTTTCTGCCATTGTAAAGTCTTTTGTTTGATGCTTCAGATTGCATTATTTGGAACAATAGTGTGGTATCTTACAGAAACTGTTCTCCTTTACACAATCCCAGCAGATCCCATGTTAAATCTAAATGAATAGTTAGGTGTTTTATGTTTGCTGAGGGAGCCATCATTTTTTTAAAAAGTTATCCTTCTCTCTCTTGACCTCAAGTGGAAGAAGAAACATTGATGTTGGCCAGGTTATATAGTTTTGTGATGACTTTGAATTGCAAACACTCACTTGCATGTGAGTGATCACCAGTTTAAAGAAATGTTGTGATTCATGGTCGAGTTTGGAGGGGGCACACATAATATCTGCCACAGTGTTATTATCTTCTTGTCTAATCCAGTTACAGATGTACAAAAGCAATAAAACTTACCTAGAATACATGATTACTTGAATCTAAATTTATCATTGCTAATAAGCTAGCAAGCTAGTAAAATGTGGGCTAGACTATCCAACTGTTAGGTGGATTTGTAATTGCAATGACTCCTCTTCATCTTGGAGAGAAGTGGCCATCAATGACTTGGATGAAAGAATAAAGGGCATGCTTATCAATCAAATTAGGAGGAGCAACTAATACTCCAGAGGAGAGGATCAAAATTCAAAGTGACCTTAATAGATTAGAAAGCTAGGCCAAAACTAACAAAATGAAGCTCAACAGGAAGAAATGTAAGGTATTGCACTTAGGCAGAAAAAATGAAATGCATATATATAGGTTGGGGGACACCTGGCTTAACAATACTACATGGGAAAGTGATCTAGGGGTCCTAGTAGACCACATGTTGAACATTAGTCAACAGTGGGATGCAGCAGCTAAAAAGGTCACTGCAATTCTAGGCTGCATCGATAGAAGTATAGTGTCAACATCCAGGGGAGTAATAGTGCCATTCTGTTCTGCTTTGGTCAAGCCTCACCTGGAATACTGCGTCTAGTTTCGAGTATCACAATTAAAAAAAGATGCTGATAAGCTGGAGTGTGTCCAGAGAAGAGAAGGGTGAGCAAAATGGTAAAAGGTCTGGAAACCATGCCCTATGAAGAGTGATTTAGGGAGCTGGGTATGTTTAGCCCTCAGAGTGTAGTAGTCTCCTTCTTTGGTGGTTTTTAAACAGGCTGATGGCCATCTGTAAAGAATGCTTTGATTGTGTGCCCATACAGATGCTGGCAAGGTACAATCACGCCCCCCTTCACTCCCCTCTTCACCCCATGCCCTCTCTTTGACTGTCTGGTTTGTGCATGCTTTACTTATCTCCATGAGAGGTGTCATGGTTTCTCTTTTGGGCATTGTTACTTTCACTGCTTGGGCATGGCAGCTTCATCCCTTCTAATGCGCTCATGTGACAAGGTGTTTATATGCACAATTAGGGTTAGGGTTTGGATAGAGCGCCCCTGTAGTGTGACTCTGCATCATGGCATTTAGATGTGCAAGCGAATGTGTGCACTTTCTGGAAAGAAGTGGAAAAATCCAGCTCCTTTTTAGTTTGGTTTTTCTCCCGTAGCATGGCTTGGGAGTGGTTTCCAGCTGGCTTTGAGGCATGCATCATCTAAATGCCCCACCTCGAAGCTGGCCGGAAACCTACTTATTTGGACCATCTGTTTTGCCTCTAAGGTACTTGGCAGGTTTTTTCTGTTAAGAGAAACCCATTTCTGACAACCTTGCCTCTTTGGAGAAAGCATGAGTACACAGGACACAGTACAAGCACCAGGCACAGTACAAGGTGTTGGTTATAACCTTTAAAGCCCTACATGGCTTGGGTCCAACCTATTTGAGGGATCACCTGCTCCCATATAATCCACCCCGCACCCTCAGGTCCTCTGGGAGGAATCTATTGCAGCCTTTAAAAACCAGGCTAACTGCTACCTCCCAGAGGGCCTTCTCTGCAATTGCTCCCAAACTATGGAACGGTCTGCCAGACGAGATCCGTCAAATTGCCAACTTAGACAGCTTTAAAAAAGCTGTCAAGATGGATCTCTTCCGGCAGGCCTTTCCTGAATAAAAGTGCCCGGCCACAGAATGACTGCCCCCCACATCATGTATCAGCCCCACCGCTCTGTCCTCACTGTATTTTATTGTGTTTTTAATAGATGTTTTAATTGTAATTTGCTTAATCCTGTTTTAAGGGGGGGAATTTGGGACATAAATTTGTAAATGTGCATTTTAACATGTTGTAGCCTCTTTGAATGTCTTGTCACAGAAAAGCGGGATAGAAATAAAAGTTTTATTTATTATTATTATGAGGGCAAATATAATTTATTCCTATTGTTGTAATGTATTCATCCACCTATCTCAGGGCCACTTCACACAACAGAAACTGTGTACATTTGAGATAGCCAATACATAAGGAGTCACAAAGGTGATCCATGCCCCCCCCCCCCAGCAAATGTATCTTGCTCCCCAGCACAGCAAATCTCAGAGTCTGTCAGGAGCACACAGTGTGTTCAAGTATGTCTGTAATATGTTTTATGCATGTAGCTTAAAATCGGATGTTCAAAGTTGTAGAAAACATAACTTAAATCAGGCAAATAACAAACAAACAAAAATGTTTCCAAACTTGGTTTCCTACTGGAAATATTTTTTCACAATCAGCAGAAATGAATTGCAGTTATATATGTGAAAGCTTCTTCCCTGCATTGTTGCCATCAGCATATGCATTATGCAATTATGGTTGATTCTTAGTGCAAAATAAAACAGAACAAAAACAACTACAGTAGAGAACTCCTGAAGCTTCACTGAGAAGTGGAAAAATCCTGAATAGCTTTCTGCCTACACACCTTCCTTCAAAAGAGGAAACTGATAAAAAATGTAGGTGACAGGCATGTCTAATTACCACAGACATTAGTGCTCATGCGCTCAAGTCCCCCTTCTCCTTGTAGGGCTGTGGAAATAAATAAGTCTGGTTGCACTCCCTTGGGTGTCCTCTGTTGAGGGGACTGCATGCCAGCAGTGATCAGGCCAAAGCCAGAGATGGGTGGATCAGGCATAAGTGAACAGGAACACCTCTTTTCCCTTTTCCTTCCTGCTCATCAATCCACCATCTCTTTCTCCTCCCTGCACTCCTTCCCCAGCAGAATGGCAGGACAAACAGCCTTCTCTAGCCATAGGTCTGAACTTGCAAAAGGTTTTTGTAGTTTAGAGACTTTTTGAGATTGTAGCTCCACTTTCTCTTCCCTCTGGGTTAAGCATAATGAAGATCCTATGTCTAATGAAGAACAGGGAAGCCCTGTGAACAGAGAAGGTAAGAAAATATAAGGTTACCATGTTAGAAAGTCCTTTTCCAAATTCCAAATGCCTCGGCTGCATTGCTTTTGTAGAATGGAAAACATCCATTGATGTATACAGATATTATGAGAACCCTCAAGGAGCCTCCCTATGTTTATGTTTATGTTTTACATAACTTTGAAACGTATAAATTGGTGCTGTTTTTAATGGGGTGATTTATGTAATTGTTTTAAAGTCTTTATTACTGTTGGCTATACTGTAATTTGTTTTAATTTAAGCAGTGAGTCATCTAGGCTCCCTTTTTGGGAGAAAGGGGGGGTATAAATAAATGTATAAGTATAGCTAGTGTGATATAATAGTTTGAGAGTTGGATAATGACTCTAGGACTAGGGTTTGACTTCCGTTCGACATGAAAACCCACTGGGTGGCCTTGGGCAATTCACACACTCTCAGCCTTAGAGGCATGCTTGGCCATATTTCCATGATGAAAGCAAACAAATGGAAAATTACTGATCTTTGAACCACAGTTGTACCATGGTTCTAAGATTAGTCTTAGTACTAGAGGTCTTGAAGATGGCCATTGTAACACCCTTTCTAATAATAATAATAATAATAATAATAATAGAATCCAAAGGAATCAAAGCAAGTATAGGCCAGTCAGCTTAATGTCTGTTCTAGGTGCAGTACCTTTTATTGATTCATTTACTTAACCTGCTCAGTTCAACATTTTTGTATCCTACCCTTCTTTTGGTTCAGAAACAGGGTGTGTCTAATATCACAATGGAAATTATCACACTGAGGGTAAGGACAGGAGCAAAGCACATTGCTCCTGTCCTTATCCCATCCCATTCACACTATCAGGGCAAAGACTATCACATCCTGAATGCTTCTCCCATTCTTCTCCCATCAGTGAAGTGTAATGGACCTGTCATTTGGTATGAATGGAAATTTGGTGGAATATGGAACTAAAGGTTACAAATCCAGTGCTTCATGCCAGTGCAATGGATCAATAGAATAAAGTAAGATGCTTTTTAGAATGGTGTATATTGGCAGTGAGAACCACTATGGTAGTGGTTTGAGTGGTGGTCTGGGACTCTGGGAGACTAGAGTTTGAATCTCTGTTCAGATGTGGGAACCCACTGGGTGACCTTGGGCAGGTTGCTCTCTCTCAGCCTCAAAAGAAGGCAAAGGCCAACCCCCTTGGAAGAATTCTTGCCAAGAAAAGCCCATGGTAGGCTCACCCTAGGGTCACTATAATCCAGGCAACAACGTATCAGCATGAGGCCATGTGCGCTGAGCCTACTTCAAGTATCCCTCTCCTCTCCAGCCTTGGCCTTCTTGAGACGTGCTTTAGCAAATTTCCCAGCACATAGAAGCTTTTAAGCATGTTAAACTGAACATACATAGAGGCTTCCTTCAGATTTCCTAGTCAGCATAAGCTCAGGAGTGGGAGGATACAGTGGGATGGGATGGCATTCAAGGTCAGATGCACCTTAACACAAGTAAGAATTCCCTGTTCAGTTGTAATGCCAGAAATGGGCAATTTATGTCAAAGGTTTGGGTAAGATCTTATCTACTCTAGCAATACTATTATTTGTTTCCATGTGATAGTTCTGTTAGAAGACTCAAAAAGTCTATTTTCTCTTTTATTACCTTGCTGTAATGCTTCTGATGTGTAGTTGTTCACAGGTGTATTGAAGTATATTAGCATAATCCTAATTCTCCCATCCCCGGTTTAAATCTCCATGAGATACCTGCTAGCTCTCCAGTTTGAAATGTGTAGCATATTCTTTAAAGAGTTAATATTTCTGTTTTGTGTCATCACAACATGCTCTGTCTGAGTAATTAATGAAAGAACTGACCAGCATTCACGTCTCTGGAATGTTGCTGCTGGTTATCTTTCCTGTCTATCTTTCCATTACTAATGCCTCCTGCATGCAATCTATTTGTTGGCTACTTACACTTTCTATATACTGCATGAAATCAAATGAATTACTTGCTCATCTAGAACCAATGCTTTAACCAAAATGCATCATCTGTCTTCAATAGTAATTTAGTAAACTATGTTGACTGCTGGCAATTACAGTACTACATTTTTCACAAGGTATACTCACAGATCTATTTGTCTGAAAGATTCCAGGCATAAAATTAAACAAGTAGCTATCATCATTTCCTTCTTTTTTAAAGAATGGAACTTTATTTGCCCTTTAACAGGTTTCTGGTCTTTCACCAGTTTTGAAATTGGCAGCTTTAAGATCTGCTCACTTTCCTCTCAAGAGCTATACTTGTTTGCTTTCAGTATCTGTAAGTATTTTTTAATGACTTGTTCCCCGAATAGGTACATCCCTCAAGGAGAATTCTTCTTCTTTTCTTGGCTTCTGTCTGTGTTATGTGGTAGTTTTGTTACTGTGTAAAGGTTAAAGGGAGGTAGGTTTGTCTGTGCGCATGTCTCTTTAATACCTTAGTCTTTCCTTGAAATTTAGTAACAACCTCTGACTGCTGCTAAAAGTAAAGATACAAACATATATTGGTGTGTATTCTTTTGCTAGTTCATGGACAAATACTGTTAAGTAAATCAGTGGGAGTTTAGCATCATCTGGCATGTAGCTGGTGTTCTGCTACCAGAGAAATTCTGAGGCAGGTGCTGGTTTTGTAAGATATCCCATCTAAGTTTTACAAATTCATGCTTCCTACATCCCAGAGAATCTTCATTTCATTGGAGCAACTTTTGGAGTGAAGGAGCAGATCTTGGCAAAAACCTTTTTGGACAACAATTTTCAGAAACAAGTTAGTTGAAGGGATTCTAGGGAAATGTATCCCAAAAGGAATTTTCAGAACTCAGGGAACAGAAGCGAAGGAGACATGAAGAGTCCCTTCCATGAGCCTCTGACATAGAAAAAGACAGTAGCTTGTGGCCATTGATGTATAGTCAGTGGAGCTAGGCAAGTATTTCTAAACCCAGTACCCTCAAAATGTTTTTGGGGTTCACTCAGAATCTGTTACTCCTATCCACATTAGCTGAGACTGAAGGGAGTGATATTTCAAAATGGTTGGAAGACCAGAGAAAAGTTTGAGAAAACGGGGCTACTACAGATCTCACACTCCAAAGATAACTTTTCCAATCTCAGGAAACCTATGATCCCATCCCACATTTTGGATCTTATTATGTATTCATGTCCTTGATCTTATTTCAGCCTCATATATTCACTTGCAACTTCTGGTCAACATTTATTGATGTTAACTTTTTCTTATTCTTAACTCCATCTGATTTTAGTATTGATTCCTCCTGTTTCCATGGGCTATATCTGGATTTTCAATATGCTCACTTGAGAACAAATGCTTCCAAAATACATTTTGATCAACAAATCTGAATGTTGTTCTTTTCTCTCACACTTTTTATGTAGCATTTCATCAGTAAGAATGAGCTCTTGGGATGTTTGATAAGGAAATTTAAAAGTTCCTTTAGAATCATACTCCTTTTCCTTTAAAAAAGCTATCTCGGTTAATATAAAATATAATATAAAATGACTAACAAAAATGTTTCTGCTCAGACACTTAAACAGATTAGAGTAATACCTTTTCAGAATATAAGATCTACCTTAATTGGACATAGAACTAATCTGAAAAGAGCCTTCTAATCTATAGTAAGAACATTAAAATGGGTTAAGTAACCCATATTTAATTTGGTTAATTGATCCTATTATACAAGGGTAAAGAAGAGCCTATTTTCTGTGTAACTACAGTTGCTGGTTCGTTTGTTTTTTAAAAAAACTGTGCAAGTCTGTAAAAGAAGAAAATGATGGGCAATAGAAATACATGGGGGGGGTTCTTTAATTTTTAAATGCAGGTATTTTAGTTATCTTGTGCAGTAAAATAAGAACTTTTACTATCAAACCTTTCTTCAACTTAAATTGGAGAGTATCTCAAAGTATGGCGAGGGATTAATGCAGATGCATAGGTTTAATTTTATTCTCTTAGCACCTGTGGCTGTGCTGTCTTTTAAACACAAGCATGTATAAAATAATTCTCACGCTTTGAAGCAGGACCAAACCGATACTGAAATGTCATAATCCCAAGGGTTGACCAATTGTCCTAATTATTAATCTAGGAGTGTTGTGGAAGATCATTCCATTTAGGATTTTTTTTTAATCAAAGCTCAAGTGAACATAAATTCCCTAACCAGCACTTCACTTTGCCCATCAGTCATTTCTTTGAGAGAATCCCAGATAGAGGGCCCATTCTCACTTGCAGAAAAATCTGCGTTGGAACCTGACTCCGCTTTGCTAATGAAAGTGGTTCCGAAAGGCCCCTCGTTCAGACTATGAAAAGGGACCTTGTTTGGAACCGCTTTGTTACCTGGAAACACTTGTTGTTCCCACTGGAGGAGCCAGGGAAGGTGACAGCTCTTCACACACACCCCAAACCCTTCCCACAGGGGAATCTTTTTTTGGGGGGGGGAGGAAATAGAATTGATTGCAAAATCAATCTATTGCAAAAGCAACTATTTGCTTTTGCAATAGTGTGCTTTTGCGATCCATTCTATCTCCCCCCCCCCATTTCTCTGGCACTCCTCCTCCTCCTCCTCCTCCAAGTGTCTCCCTCCCCAGTGCCACCCTTGGACTGAGCGATCCAAGGGTGGCACTGGCCCCAGAGGGACCCTCAAGGGTCTTCCTTCCTTCCCTGCTTCTCTCTCCTCCTCCTTCCCTCCTTCCCTCACTGCCTACCTGGTTGCTGGTGCGGGGCTTGGAGGCAGTGGCAGTGGCGGCGAGCTGGCTCTCTCCTCCTCCTCCTCCTCCTCCTCCTCCTCCTCCTCCTCCTCCTCCTCCTCCATGCCGTTCTCTGCTGCCCGGCCTCCTCTGCCTCAATAGACCTACATTAGAAGGAGGCTGGGGCAGAAGGAGAGAGGCAGCAGGTCCGGAGGATGGTGGAGAGGACGGAAGACATGCATGCATGTGTGCCTCCGTACTCCCAGCTTGCCTCTGGGCCCCCGCAAAGGAGGGGGAGAGAGGCAGGCAAGGAGTACGGAGGCACACACACAGACACACGTCCTCCATCCTCCGTCCACCGGGCCTGCTGCCTCTCTCCTTCTGCCCCAGCCTCCTTCTGAGGTAGGCCTATGGGACAGAGAAGTATAAGAGCAGCAGGGAACATTCCAGATGGAGGAGGTGGAAGAGGAGGACCGGAGGAGAGGGCTGCCGCCTCCAGGCCCCAGCCACCAGCACCCAGGTAGGCAGGCAGGCTGATTGAAGAAGGGAGAGGAGGAGGAGGGAGGAAGGAAGGAAGGAAGGAAGGAAGGAAGGAAGGAAGGAAGGAAGGAAGGAAGGCAGGCCGGTGACAGGAAGATGGCACGGCAATTACAGCTGACCCTGCCATTTCCCTGTCACCGGCATCAGATGCGAATCCACCAGTGGTTTCCACTAGGATGAATCAATTTGTTTTACAATAAAATGATTCATCCCAAAAACACCACTTTGGAAGTGGTGTCAGGAGACCTCAGTGTTTTGGGGTTTACCCTACATTTTCCCCTTTGAAATCGATCTGATAAGGATCAGGATCTATTTGAAATGGGAACTAGGGTCATATACCTTGAATCCTGCTGAGATTTATATCGTAGTGGGAATGAGGCCAGAGAATCAACATACTAGGCAAGAATAGCCTCCTTACTCCATCTTCCTAAAAGGATGCAAGAGCCCTGTGCATCTAAACACCTCTGTAATCAAGCATTCTGTTATTTCAGTGACCAAACCAAATGCCCCCCAGAAGCAAGGCACAAGCTACTACTGTACATTGGTACTGTAGAAAGTTGAAGATGCCAGTTTCACCAGCTATCTTTCATACTTTAACTGTGATGGTTCCATCCAAGGAAATTTGTATGCAGTTTAGGGAGGAGTATTAAGAATTTTGAGCCAAACTACAAACTACCGGTAGTGTAGTTTAATGTATAACACAACCATGACCTTTAAAAAGGAATCAAAGTATTATAATTGTACAGCGTGAAAGGGCCCCGGGCCATCAGTGGAAGGAAAAAGGATTGAGCCTGGACTTCCCACGCTCTGCAGTTCATTTCCCATTTCTTCCTCTGCCACCATGGCTATTCCTTTAAAATGGAAACAAAACAACGGCCTGTTACAGCCAAAATAAAGCTGCTTCGAGTCACAGTGGAGGTCTGATGTTTCAATGATGCATGCGTCCTAAGAGTCCAGAAGTCACACCAAAGCCACACTCCAGCCCTAAGAATTGGAGCGTGGCTTTGGTATGGCTTCTGGACTCTTAGGATGCATGCATCATTGAAACACCATACCTCCACTGTGACTTGAAGCAGCTTTATTTTGGCTGTCTGTAACAGGCCATAATATCTATACACACTTTAACATAACTGGTAGGTTTGAATGTATTAATAAAATATATATGTTCAGATCATCCCTTCCTCCTCCATCACCACCATTGTATATTTGCATGGTGGTCATACTACTGTTGTGTTCCAGTAGTACTCCTTTTCAAACAGCTGCATTTCAATGGTCTTTTTTGGTCCTAAGATCCACAGTTTTCCTTCGACATCCAGGAATTATCTTTTTATGTGTGTCCATACTTCATTCAGAGACACTATAGTTGTTGAGTTGTTTTGGGAGTTGTATTTAAAACATGGCCTTACCAGACTGAGCAATTGTATGCTGGACGTATTATGGCATCACTGAACATGAGAAGAAACAGTGTTAGAACTGTATTTTAGTGTAAAACAGAAAAGAAAGTGGTGTGTGGCTTTATTGAATGTTTTTTTTACTTCATCGGGTGCACAAAACACTATAATCAGTTGACAGAAATTTATTTACATGGACAGATGTTTTTCCCCTCATAGTCACTGAAAGCTCAGCATGCTATCAGCATTGTGTGTAATACAGAGCCATGCAATTTACTGTTGAATCAAACAGAATAACAGTTTTAATATTGACCAAGGCTTGAAGTTATATTCAACAAAGTAGTTTTGTAGTCCTGTGGCAGTGACATCAAGTTGAAAGGTGCTTAAGTGGCAAGCAAAATATTGAAATAGCCTCCTGGAATCTTTACTTTACCACCCTTTGTAACCACTTTAACCACCCTGTGGTAAACATATTTGTTCATTCATAGCTTAGTATACTATACTCATAGAAGTGGTTTTTGTTGGTGTTTCTCAGCATGCCTACTTCCTGCCACATTCATCGAGTGAATCCTAAAAATTTTGGTCTAACAGCCCCCCAAAAAAGCAGCAGCAACAGGAGAGTATGTGATCTGAAATTCTGCTTTCATGATTTCTTGAGTGATATGTGAAATGGAACACACAGTTCTTGATCATTGACATCTATGGGTTCTAAATTACTACTGGAAATAACAATCCTTGCAATAGGTAAAAATGTGAGAGTGTCACTGAGGAATCCATGCAAAGTGTGGTTCATTTCCACCTTTAGCTTTCTGCTTATGTACAGAGCTTGGGAAATCTATCTTTTGAGGGAGGGGGTAAAACTAACCAGGATTTTGAGAGTTACCAAAAATAAATTTTCCAAGGTTTCCTTATTTGTAATATTTTATCTAATGTAGCTCTCTGGTTAAATATTTCCTTATCCTCCTAAAACATCAGGCCATCTGCTTTTCACCAGAATATCCATATAGTTCTAGAACAAAAGCAATATTTATGCTTTTGTTCTGTCCTGAGCAAGAACATAGGACTGCTTGGTAGATTTATATATTCTGAATGCAAAATCAAATAATGTAGATGTACGATGAAAGATCTTGCCATACACAAATGATAGCACTATGAATGTTTCTACGTTAAAATTTGTGCTGCTTGTTTTTTTGGCTATAACCTCTCTGTACTGCCTGTGAAATATTGTCTATAAATGATAAATGTATTACAGTGTTCTGCTCAATAAGGACATAAGTATAAGTTCCAAAAGAGTGTGAATTTCTTTTTAAAAAAACCAAACAAAACAAAAAAGACAGAGAAACAATTATCCAGGTATCCATCTTTAAGTTTAAATTCAAAGACATAGCCATATTAGCCTGGAAAATCAGGGGCCATTCAGACTACGAAAAAAACCGGTTTTCAAAGCGATTCTTGCACGTGAAGTTCATACTCACCCCGAATCTCACACAAGTGAATCCGAGGCTTGCACACCCATTCCGTGGTAAATGGCCCCTAGCGCAGTGTTTTTGAAATCAGTGCAAATACCGTTTCTTTTGGAAAACCCCGGGTTCTGGAAATGAGAACTTGGCACCGATCACGATCGAGGCAAATTGAGGGAGGGATTTAGGTCAGAGGGTGGGCAAAGGGCAAGGCATTTCCTCTCCTCATCAGAGGGGAGGGGGAAGAGGAAAGAGCCCTGGGAAGAAGGGAGCAAGGGAAGGCATTCTTTACCGAAGGAGCCTCTTTTCCCTGCATCCCCTGCCCACAGCCCTCTGTCGCTGGGCATTCCTTCCCTTGCAGGAGGAAAAAGTTCAGGTCACGAACGGAGCTCACATCAGGCAACCCCCCCTTTTCAAATTTAAACTTTTTTTTTAGCAAATATGCACATTGTTTGTATTCCAGAGGCAGATAGAGCCAGGCTTGCAGTTTATATTCTTGGATCTCCTCGCTTACAGCAGAGGGGGAAGCTACAAATGTTGCAAAAGACCTCACTTACAATCAATGTTACATTTTTTTAACAATTTTTTTTTGAGCAAATATGCGCATGATTTGTCTTCTTGAGCAGATACAGCAAGGGAAGCAAAGGGAAAGCTACAAATGTTGCTTTTAAAAGCATAAAAAAATGCATGACAGTTCCATCCTTTGCCTGGAACAGGGGCAGATCTGACCCAAATGCCCACAGGTTTATAAAAAATTGACCCTGTGCCTGGCTCTTTAAAAAAAGGGAGGAGGGGGAGGACACTTTCCGATGCCCTTCAAAACGTCACCATGACGATCACTTGATTGACAGCGGCCACCTCGCCAGCAGACACAGAATGCATTTGATTTAAAATTTGTAGTGGGCACTTGCTAACGGAGCGATTCAGGGGAGGGGCATCCGAATCAGCCCAGTTCCTTCCAGGTCTTTTATGCCAGTATGAATGAGGCCTGAGTGTGCAAAGGGATCTTGTAGCACCTTTGAGACTAACTGAAAGAAAGCTTTTATAGACTTGAATCTCCACTCCATGTATCTGAGGAAGTAGACTCTGTGAAAGGTCATGCTACCAGCTTCTTTCTTTCAGTTAGTCTCAAAAGTACTATGAAATCCCTTTGCATTCTTTAAATTTAAAGGTATTAAGGAAAAAATAGTAATCTCTATCTCATTCTGTGCAGATTTTCCTGGGAGCAATCTTTAAGCTTAAATCACTGGCCATAGACAGATGCGAAGTACCATGCTGGATACATGTTTCTAGGGCCCGAACAGACAGGCCAAAATAAAGCTGCTTCGGGTCACTTTGAAGGTATGCTGTTTAAATGACACACACATCTTAAGAGGCCAGAAGCTGCACCAAAGCTGCGCTCCAGATCTTAAGATTGGAGCGTGGCTTTGGCATGGCCTCCAGCCTCTTAGGACGCATGCATCATTTAAATAGGATATCTCCAAAGTGACCAGAAGCAGCTTTATTTTGGCCTGTCTGTTCGGGCCCTTTAATTACAGATTGAAGAAATGCATGGTACATGTTATTCCATGCGGTGGGGGGCGGGGGGCAGATTAGAATACTGCAGGCCAGTTCTACAAAAATCCCAGTATATCATTTCCCTGAGGAATGTTTGGTGAGGAGTCCTTTTCATTGAATTAGACACAAGAACTTAGTTTCTGTGTCAGCTCACATCTATCACTAGGCTACTACTTTTACTCATGGGAGTCATCTGTTTGCCTGAGCAATATAACTTGGGTGAGCTGAGTGATATTTCATTATACTAGCTATTGAAAACTGACATGGAAAATAAAGTTAACAAAGGCAGGATTAAAACCACCACAACTAGTCATTTCAAGTTAGGCCCCTTTCAGACTGACCCATAAAGCCTGGTCAGATCCGGGTCGATCCGGAAGGCCCCTCTTCGGGTTTACCCGGTCGCGAGTACCCATTGCTTTTCCACCTTCGAAGCCACTGGGGCGAAGTTCATATTTCCAGGAACCGGTTTTTTTAAAAAAGTAATGGTTTATAACCCGGTTTCAAAAAACCCGCGCCACGGGCCATTTAACACGGAACGGGTGTGCAAGCCCCGGATTCGCTTGTGTGAGATTCGGGGTGAGTAGGAACTTCACGTGATTGAATCGGTTTCAGAACCGATTTTTTTTGTAGTGTGAATGGGCCCTTAGTTTCTTTTTAGTCACAATCTGAAACTATGTGCACAGGAACAATTTGCAAACAATAAAGATCATGGGGTAAGTGTGAAAGAATACTAAGCATTAGCCAGGTCAAAACCTTGTTTATAAAAGCATGGCTTATTCCAGCAACAGGCCATCATGGGAAAGAAGGGGCAGGTAAATTTCCGTTGCACTTGATCTTGGCGATTGAGAAAATAGGAATCACATGCAGTTACTGAGATAATGTTAGGATTTTATTGGAAAAACAGATTGAAAAACATGATTTCCCCCAATTTATATATATTTTTGCTTTCATTCCTAGGAATCTTCTGGGAAATGAAATTAGAAGGCTCAGAAGGTAGGACTTGATCATGTATGCAAAGGAAGTCTCTTAAATGCATGAGAGTTTCCAAATGCTCTCTGAAATGCTGAGAAGGAAATTTCGTCACTGTCATATTCTACGTTTCAAGTTTCTCTTGGTGTTAATTTTTACAATTGGGACTTGGTCCTTTATCAAAACTCACCAGAAACCAAACTATCTGCATCATGAGCACCTGGAGCTGACTGATGAAAAACCCAGTACTAATATAAACTGCTCCAAGATATTGTTAGGTGATCCAGAGGAAATTCAGAAAGTAAAACTAGAATTGTTAACTGTTTCATTTAGGAAGCGCCCAAAGCTAACTGCAAATGATTACATTAACATGACAACAGATTGTGCCTCCTTTATTAAGAGACGGAAATATATTATGGAACCCCTGAGCAAAGAAGAAGCAGAATTTCCCATTGCTTATTCGATAGTAGTTCATCATAAAATTAATATGCTTGATAGGCTCTTGAGAGCCATCTATGCACCTCAGAACTATTACTGCATTCATGTTGATAAGAAGTCCCCTGAGTCTTTCCTGGCTGCAATTAAGGGCATTGCTTCATGTTTTGACAACGTTTTCATTGCCAGCCAGTTGGAAAGTGTTGTGTATGCTTCATGGAGCAGAGTGCAAGCGGACCTTAATTGCATGAAAGATCTGTACAGGAGGAGTACGAACTGGAAATACCTGATCAATCTTTGTGGTATGGATTTCCCGATCAAGACTAACCAGGAAATAGTGGAGAAGCTGAAGGCCCTCAAGGGTGAAAATAGTTTGGAAACAGAGAAAATGCCTTCAAACAAGGAGGTGCGGTGGAAGAAACATCATGAAGTTGTTGATGGTAAGGTAAAGAATATGGGAATAGACAAGCAACACCCTCCTGTCAATACACCCATTTTCTCTGGCAGTGCCTACTTTGTTGTTAGCAGGAGGTTTGTTGAAAATATATTGGAGAACAGCAAAATCCTTGCTTTCGTAGAATGGGCTAAAGATACATATAGTCCTGATGAATACCTGTGGGCCACTATTCAGCGAATTCCTGAAGTTCCTGGAGCCGTCTCTGCCAGTGACAAATATGATGTCTCAGACATGAATGCTCTGGCCAGGTTTGTTAAATGGCAATACTTTGAGGGGGATGTGTCAAAGGGTGCCCCATACCCACCCTGTAATGGAATTCACATCCGCTCAGTGTGTGTCTTTGGAGTGGGAGACTTAAACTGGATGTTACAAAAGCACCACTTCTTTGCTAACAAGTTTGACACTGACATTGACCCCTTTGCAATACAGTGCTTGGAGGAGTATTTGCGAGACAAAGCTCTTTTTCAACACAGACACTGATGTGCAACATTCTGCATGGTACAAACCCTATTCCTCTGATAAGGATGTCAAAAAGATATTGAGCATGTGGTGCACTGTTTTTCCTCTTGCCAGGTGTTGTTGGATGGTTGCCTAGCTGATTATGTTGTTCCATGTGCTTTCTTTTGGTCATCAACTTTCCCCTAAACAGATTCCCATCACATGCATTCTGTTATAAAGGCTATTTAAGTACGGGTGGTAGATTCCATGTCAGTGGGTGAATCCAATCCAAGTTTGGGTCTGGACTTCAAAGGAATTATACAAGGTGCTATCTCCTACCTTCAAGGTTCAGACAGAGAGTGGACTCACCATCTCACTGACATGGGAGCCCACCAGTCACTTCTGGTAAAGTTCTGAACCTGTCAGTTTATTTTACCCTTTAAAGGATCATAATTTAAAAAGCCAGCCTTGTATCCTTATTTGGCATGGCTCATGGATTGTTCTTCATAATGGTGACTGAGGAGGAAAGAAAGGATCAAGGTTGCCATTATCTTGGAAAACATCTAGCAAAAGTTGGCAAAAAATGAAAATGAAATTGAAAAAATTCTCAAAACTACAAATTATGTAGTGTATCCATATGTGCATTTTGCTGGAATGTGTCTCTAGCCATATAACAAAATCATGCATTTTTCACAATAATTCTAAAAAAAAAATTTTTAAAGTATTTTTACAAAAAGCCTTTACTGACAATATATGTTGCTTTGTGTTTATCTGAAAAGGAAACCATCAGTTTTTTAATCATTGGTTTTTGGAATCAACTGCATCTTAGGCTGCATCTGTACTGCAGAAACAATCCAGTTTGACATCTCTTTAACTGCCATGGCTCAATGGTATGGGATTCTGGGAATTGTAGTTTTGTGAGACATTTAGCCTTCTCTGTCAGAGAGCTGTGGTGTCTCAACAAATTACAGTTCCCAGAATTCTATAGCATTGAGCCATGGCAGTTAAAGAGGTGTCAAATTTGGATTATTTCTTCAGTGCAGAGACAGCCTAAATCACATTTTGTTGTTTCAGGACTGATGTGGGCAAAGTGTTCCAGCTAAAAATTTCTCAGGGAAATATTAATGTGCCTTATTCTGTTGGTTTAAATATTTTATTGCATATAATATGACAGCTTTTGTATGTTGTTAAATAACATTTTGGGATACTTACTATATCAACAGAAGGGAGATTCTGACCTAGCAGTCTGGGACCTGACTTTCTGAACACCTTATATATCAACTGAATAATTTATTTCCTTTGCAGGAGTTTGTAATGCTAAGCAGAAAATTTAGAATTCCTAGTGCTGTAGCCCTATTTTCTTACATTAAACTAAACAAATTTTGGAATGACCGTGTGGCTTTGTGTTGGCATTTAGCTCAAACCTGCTATGATTCACAACAGATTTGCTATGTGGTAAAATCTTAAACAAGGGATAAGCCAAGATGAATTTGTCATCTGATTTAATTTGGGTCCCCTGAAGCATGAAGTCCTTGCCAATACAAACAAAACATCTAATGCTTTTCACCTATAGTAGGAGGAAGCTCTTTGTTCTGTATCATTCAAGAGAGGCTTCACTTATGGGTGGAGAAAATCACAGAAAAACTAATTCATGATGTGGATGTGCATCCAGTATTTTTTTTTTAACTTGTTACTAAAAATGTGTGTGTGTCATCTTGTTGTCATGCTTGCCTTTTGCTCTCCTCTCTGATGGTTCAAAATCTTTGCAAATATGAGCCATGACTAGAAGCCAAAGCTGTTTGTAGCCAAATATAATTGATTCCATACCATAGTTTTCTCATTTCTCTCCCTGTGCCCTTTTCCTCACATACATCTTCATGCTGAATTTGGAATTTTTTGAGAAAACTGGTAAGCAGCTCATATGGGGGTCTGAATGCCCAACAAGATATTCAGAAACACAGCTTCTGAACTGTACTGAAATGGTAGTGGCAATAGAAAAAATATATGGTGCATTTTAACACTTCTCTGCTTCTTTTCAATGAGCCTTATACTGTGGCATGAGACTCATATGTCCCGCCAGATGTTGGGCTGCAATTCCCAGTAATTCTAAGCATCAAAGTCAGTGGTGAGCAAAAATTAAGATCTGTGTACCAACTACATCTGGAGGGCAGCGTAAGTCCCACCACAGTTTTATATCCAAAATTATGTCCAAAAAGCAGAAATCTAACAATGTAGAGGAGGGTGTGCACTCTTATTTTAAAAGTCAAGTATCTCTAAGAGTTAACAAAGAAGGATGTTAGTTACTAATGGCAAAGTCAACTGAGAATGGGCAGTTGTGCTACAGCAACTAAGAACAGAAGGAAAACCATACAATGAGAAACTCTGGAAACTTAGGCAAGGGGCAAGGAAGTCACAATATAGTCGTACACATGTTTATCATGTATATCTCATTACCTTCATCTGAGACTTCCTTGGAATATGTTCATAGTCCTATCATAGAATCTTTGAGTCTGAAGGGACCTCAAGGGCCATTTAGTATGACCCTCTGCCACGCACTTCTGAAAAGTGCCTACAAAGCACTCTTGAAAGATGCCCGTCCAACCTCTATTTAACCCACTGAGTTCCTGAGAGTTACTACTAAGTAAAGACTGACAGGATTGCAGCCATAATCAGTTGCTGCCTTGTGCTTTCATACAGCAAACCATGTGCTAGCCTACAGAAGCTAGTAGATGTGTATGTACCTGAGTACATAGGAGTGACGCTGGAAGTGTGCTATTCTGTATACATATTCTTGAAAGCAGATCCAACTGAAACAGAAGTTTATTCCAATAAATAAGCTCACTTCAGAGTGTTAATATTTAACTTGTTGGGTGTATTTAAAGTTTCAATTAACCTCTAAGCTAAAGCTGAATGTTACATGACTAACCTTGCTGTACCAATTCAACATGTTTCTCCTCCCTGTGCCACTGTAGAAAAAACAAAACTTGCACATGGGAAAAGGTGGCAGATGTTCATCATGTCAGCATGTTCATTATAGCTGTTTTTCTGCCTGTAAAAAACATGTTCAGCTAAAATAACATATCATTTCAATAGCGATCTTCTACATTCTTAATGGAATGCACTTTTTGTAAGGCTTTCCTAAGATTCTTTGCTGCCTGAGGTAAAGGACAACATTCCAAAGACAAACTGGATTGGCTGGATTTTCTCCAATGCTGCTGAAGTGAGAATGTTTTCCACTACACCTGAGCAAATTTCCTTAGGAATGGAGGAAAAGCCATATGACATACAGCTTCCCCCAAGCATTGGCTACCTAAGGCAAATTGGCTGCCTCATGATAGTATAGATGTGGCTCTGCTCTGACTTCTAGCTGAAACAGAAGATCAATCTATATTCCAGATTCCAACTTCAAGATGGAAAGATAATTAAAACATCTCCCATCTTCAACAGGGTGCGGGTAATAAAATTTTTTGTAATATAATATTTTATTTCAGTATAAGTACCCTAAGTTGCTACTAATTGGCCACAAAGCTTTCAATCTAGCTCTGCTAACTAGGAATATGTTTAAAAGCTTAACTAATGTTCAAGTATACCAAAAGGCACTTCAGAGTGGCAGAAGAAAGAGAAACACTTCACCCATCCCTCCTCCCCAATGTTATCTTTTGACATCCACAGTTGTCTTAAAATGCATGCCAATTATTGTGGCCATGATCCTTAGGTTGGAATGGATTCTCTAGTGACTTCAAGAGAAAAAAAGATAATGAGAGAGTAGTGGGAGGGCTTATTGTTACAGCTGGTTAGTATGTCTAAAGAGATTTCAAATAGATGCTGTCCTGTTTGCAATGGAAGTGGACTACACCGCCTACAGACATATGTAAGTAAAACTATTTCACAGACCGTCATGTGGAATGCATGGGGAAAAGGGATTACATTGCCTTAACTGTAGTAGAAAAATATCTGTTCAATTTGAACACATTGGCTTTGTTCAAAAAATGCACTGAAAGTAAGTGCTTCCTGATGCAAAGACAAATATGAGGAAACAGACAATCTTTCCTTCACAAAAGGGTTGACCTTCATGTCATTTTGAACTACAGAACTCAAGTGTACTTTTTTTTTTTAGCATGAGTTATGTTTTGCTTTTGGAGGTCTACTTCCTTTTCAGCTGCAGAAAACTATAAAACAGTAAGCTGTGAGCAGGGCTGTTAGTGTGATAACTGGACTTCCTACAGGTTTCTGTTTCATCCTGTTCACATATTTATCACAGCAATGTTGAACTGACAAACAAATTTAGCACTGAATGAAACTACTTGTTCAGTGTTGTAGCTTTTTTTACATTTGCAGTGGTAAAAGAAACAAAAGGTGTTTTTGAGTGAAACCATTCAAGTGACTATCCATCTAAAATAAAGTTAGCAATATTTTAGATTTCTAGCTGACAAATCAGTACCCATTTTAACAAGATAAATGGAATACCAGATTGGAAGTAAATAATTTCAAATAATGAAGTGCATGTAATTAGTTCCTTTTCCCAATAATGAGGGTACACATAACATTATGATTGGTGCTTAAAATATGTACTCTTGTATATTTTAATTACTTCATATTGCAAGCAACAGGTAAAACCTCACTCAATGCTGAAGGAAGAAAAACCTAGTTCAAGTGCTGCCTCATGTTGCTGCTGCTAGCGTAATTGTTGGTCTTCCATGCCCTATTCTCTGGAATAGCAGAAAACAAGCTTGACATCCCTTCAAATATTTAAACAGGGCTATCATATCACTTCTTAATCTTCTCTTCTCCAGGCTAAACGTACCCAGTTCCCCAAGTCTCCCCTCATAAGGCATGGTTTCCAGATCTTTCACCATTTTAGTTACTCTCCTTTGGACATGCTCCAGCTTGTCAATATCCATTTTGAATTGTGGTGCCCAGAACCAGACACAGTATTCCAGGTGAGGCCTGACCAAAGCAGAATCTTCTTTGGAAAGATGCAGAAGTAAAAAGTTGCCTTTTAATATTTGCAATTATAACATTAGAAGAGAGCCCGCATGGCATAGTAGTTTGAGTGTTGGACTGCAACTCTAGAGACCAGAGTTCGATTCCCTGCTCAGCCATGAAACCTCCTGGGTGACTTTGAGCAAATCACATACTCTTAGCCTCAGGGGAAGGTAATGGCAAACCTCTCAACAACTCTTGCCAAAAAAACACCATGATAGGTTCTCAATTGGGTTTCCATAAATCAGAAACTACTTGAAGGCACACAACAGTTATATTGGGGTCATTAGAAATGTAACTGTCACTTGTCCCATGCCAGGAGAATATTACAGCTAGATGCCTATTAGGAGACAAATAGAACCCTACTATGTCGAAGTATGGTTTTATATATTATTTGATATGTTGAACAATAATTTTTATTACTCTGTACAATCTGACAGATACAAATAATATTTGCAAATTTTCTCAGAAGAATGTCACAAATTGTGAAGCTAGCTCATTTGAAAAATATGTATTTTCCCAAGATTTATCGTTTGATTGCTTGTTGCTTTATGCAAAAACAAAATTACTGGCGTATTTGTTCATTTTTTATTGTGCTTTTTAATTAAAATACTTTCACAAAACATTCCAAAATGTGATAAATCATGATAAAATGTGCAAACATTTCTGCCAACTCACCCAAGTAGAGATGAACATTTTTGGATTTTTTTGCTTTCCAGATTGAAAAGTGAAAATAGGCATCCTGAATGAGAGCTCATTTTGTTTCTGCTCTCTGTTGCATGTCTGTTGCTCATCTCTGTTAATAAGCCAAAGAGCCAGCATTGTCTGAGGACTGTTCTGATGGTCATGTGGCCAGCATGACTGCACCGAACGCTGTTACCTCCCCACCAAAATGGTACCTATTCATTTACTTGCATTTGCATGCTTTTGAACTGCTAGGTTGGCAGAAGCTGGGACTAGTGACAGGAGCTCACCCCATCATGCAGCACCCAGGCCTCAAACTGCCAACTTTCTGATCGGAAAATCATCAGAACTGATGTCTTAACCACTAAGCCACCCATTCCTTTTAGCATCTAATAACCACAACAAGAATTTCTGAACAAATGGGGGGGGGGAGGGGGGGAACATAATAAGTTTTGTTACCTGGACTCATAAATAAGTTATAATTGTGCTTGTTACAGACAACAAGAAGGAACAACAGAAGGTTGAGCTAGGCTATCAACAAGACAAAGAAAAAAGAGATCTACTGAAATGACAATACTTCCTACTCCCCAGTCCCTTCACAATCGAATAGTAGGACAGCTAAATCTAACAAAGTGATCCAGAAGGAGCTAACTAACTTCAATCACCCCTTATAATCTCCCCATAAGCATTCTAATTGGTGAGTTCTGGTAATATTGTCCCAGATTCCACAATAGAGCTGGAAATGAGCAAAGCCCAGCTCCCCTCTTCTGCATCACACCACTTTGATGTACAGTCATACTGGAGACCACACTGTCTAGCTTGTTCCTGCTTACTTTTAATGTCTCAATATTCATAGAGGTGTGATGAAGAACATTGGATCTTGCCATTTCATTCTAGAATAAAATCAGAGGAATCTGATCTGATCTGATGCTCATTCAAATTAATCTAGTTTGCTTGTTTACTTGGGATTTTGCTGAACCATTTGCACGGCCCGGGTAAAAATCTCTTCTACCATTTCATTCTGCTGCATGTATAGACCTCATTCTCTCTGCTGTTGATGCACTAGAAAAACATAGGTGGATTACAAACCGCCGCTTTGTGGTGGTCTCCCGGCGCTGCTGTTTGCTCCGCAAGGGAGCCGCAGCAGCCAAACCGCGCGACTCCCTCACGGAGCAAAAAAGAAGCTCCAAAATGGAGCTTCTTCCTGCGGAGCGGTTATGACGCTGCGAGACGCCAATGACACACTCGCGACGTCATAAGCGCTGCGCAACGTGCGGACGCACAGCATCCGCTACGTCAATATGGCGGCCCCCATGTGGAAGGGGCGCCGCCATATTGTACGTATTGACTACGTATTAGGGTTGGGGGGGTGCGGAAGCACCGCCCCTTCCTAACCCTAATGCGTATTCAATACATATTTTTTGGCGGTTTGTAACCCGCCATAGGGTTCAATTCAAAATGCACTTTTAAGCAGAATGCAGGAGACAGCTGGGAGTTTCTTGAATTTGTGTTCATTAAGGCAAAACCCTGTTGGTACGAAGACACTGGTATAAGCAAAATCATCAGCGTTCTGCCAAATTAATGTGAATATTTGCATCATTCCTCCATAGAAGTATTTTTAATGTGAATAATATTTGCATCATTCCTCCATAGAAGTATTTTTAATGTGAATAATCTCTTCAGAAATCGTCAGCATGTTTTGAAGTGAACATTAAAATTAAATCTTCTCCGGGGGTGTTTGTAATAAGTAGGAATTTAATTAGGAAGGTTGCCAGCGGGGAATTCAGGGTGATGAATTGACCTCTGTGAATAAATGACATTCATCACTGTATGAAATGCTATATAGGTCTGTACCTCTTCTTTATGTTTTTGCCCTTAACAGTCAAGGATGCACACTTGTGTCTGTTTACTGAGTGCCATGGGATCCTTCTTTGGCATTGGATGTCATAGTGAGCAGTTCATTTCTGTGACACTGTCAAGGCACACAGCCTTGCTTGATAGCCCATATACCTTCTCTAGCTAATTGTGGGTATAGTAACTTCTGTTTATTCAAGGGGTTGTTACAAAGTCCACATAGCTATAAATATGAGCACTTACTAATTCCAACATCGTTGCGGGCTGTTTGGGACAGTGGGAGTGCCTTACTGCCACCCAAGTTTTCATATAATTTGAATGACGACTTTGTACTTAAAGCTATTCCTCCTTCATAGTAGAATTTTCTAGCATGTCCAGCATACAACCCTGCTATTGATTTATACACATATAGAGAAGTTGCTAGTCAGATTCCTTGCATTTCACTGGTCTACTTGGAGCTGGGAGCCAATTATGTTCTTTGGCCAGAGCTCAGGTTACTTTAATGCATATAAAAGCAGGCTTGTCATAGACACACACTGTTGTACAGATCAGGTGAAAAAGGAAAAGTGAGCCATCCATAATGTTTTTATTAACATATTTTTCAGGCTCTAGCTCAGCTTATTTTTTTAAAGGGGAAATATTTTACTCTGCCCAACTTAATTACAAGTTGACACTTAAGAAACTCCAGTTTTGCTGATATTTGAACCTGTATTCAAATCGTTTGTCCCCAACTTGTTATTTTTGGGAGTGGGGGGATCTTCAGTTGGTTGGTTGGTTTTCATCTACATTGCTTGACTACTGGTGTTTTGTCAAGAAGAACTAAAAGACATTAGTTACTTCTGTCACAGTAGAATACCATGTTGTGCAGATATGTATGGCTGTTTTTCAAAAATCTATGTACATGCATGCATACACAAATACACACATCTTCTTTCTCCCTGTGTTCTATTTTCTTTCTTTTCTTACTTAACTAATTAAAGGAAGTCCTATCTGAAATCCATATTGTGTCCTACTTAAATCACAATCTGCCGTGCTACATATTCAAAAGAGTCTGCTTATGTCTAATAGATGACCAGTATGGCTGATGTAGAACAGAACAAAACCCATCACACAGTCTGAAAGTCAGAAGTGTGGGCTTTGCATTTCATCTTTTGGCAACAATCGTGCACCTCCGCAGATAACGTGATCAGAATTTAATGGTGTAGCTAGTAGGGCCAAAAACCTAATCCAGAAGATCCTCCAGGAGTTTGGCAGACTTCTCTTTGCTCTACAGTGTAAAGAAGTTAAACCAAGCTTCAGGAAGGCCACTGTGGCAAAACTTTTGAGTGCAATAGCCTTCAGTTTCCATTTCTATAAATCTGTTGAATGGCTATGAACAGTTGCTTAAAGGAAAGTACAACAATGGTGGAACAGCTGGAAAGAGAATGGAGGATAAATCAATCAGCACTGGGCAATCTTGGATGGAAAAGTCAAACCATTGTATAAACTCCGATCTGCCATGCAGGCCTACATGTTTACTTTGACCAATGGGTGATACCTTTGAGATGAAGTTAATTTTACCCACAAAGTATACATTTCTATAGTACATACTGCTAGGATGAAAGGGTAGTTTTGAAAATGTTTACAGTGAGCAACATAGACCTCTATGTGTACCTTGTATGTGTGTTTTGGCTGCTCTTAATGAGACCCTATGCTTTTACATCACAAATTGAATACTCTGTTGCTGTGGTATCTGGAACCAACCTCAGAATCTACCAAGGGGGGTGTCTTTGCTTGTAAGTAAATTTTGTTCTCAAATCATCTCCTGTCTGAGAGTGTACTTTAGCTGTGAAAGCAGACTACCCACTTCTAGAGATGGAATTTGAGAGTGGAAACATTGGCGTAACAGCATAGAATCACTGGCATTTCAAACTTAATAGTAATATACATAAAATTAATTGAAAAGGAAAAACAGTGAATGTGTTTTGTTTTCAAAGAAAAGTACTGAAACTTTAAATCATGGAAAACTTTTAAGAGGCTAATAAATGGGAGTGATTCAATGAATGAGAGCATTCTTCTCCACTCCAGATTGCAGTTGGGATTGATATAAGGCCAAAATGAAAATATTAGGTTCTTTCAAGGGGAGAGAGCTGGTTTTTATTTAACTCTTTCTTTGATTATTGTTTTTTTAAAACACCTTGTACAGTACTTAGTTGTGTATTTTTGATGCTCATCAGTTAATGCTCCATATTAATTAGATTTTTGGCAAGTAAGTTGAAAAGAATATTTCTGAGGAGTTTGCAGAGAGTAAGGAACCTTCTTGTCAGAGGGACAGAGCGTGAAGATGGAGTTCATCAAATAAGAATTGCATTATGCATACTTAAAGTTTTCCCAATAAGGTATTTTATGCAACATTTTAGAATAAATGGGGGGGACTACTGTCACTCAAACTAATCATTAGAAGGGAGGAGAATACTATATGGACAAACAAGCCTTGTTGTGAACATTATGTGCCAGGTTTTTCTTAAGAACTTTGTGCATTCAGCTCTTATCATCCATGTTTAGGCCTTGGTGTTAAATGTATAACATTTAGAGGAGCACATGCATTTACAGATGTATCCAACTGTGTGCACATTCCACTCTACACTTTAAAACCCGTTAGGTCCCTTAGGCACATTGCTCTTTTCCTACATTTATTGGGATTCCATTTAAACATACGACATATAGCATGTAAGAGAGTATAAATTTTATATGAAGCAGGTGCTCTGAAAGTGATGTTGCCTGGGGGAAGAAGGAAAGCAGATTCTCTAGCCTTCCATCCATGCTCAGAGACCATTGCTGGTTCCTCTGTCAATGGGTTGGTGAAACTGCTTTGGGTTATAGTTTGAGCTTTAAAGGACCTATCCAAGATGTTGAGCACATTGGATAGCTCTTTCTAAAATTCATACTAAAACCCAAAACAGGTTGATAATCTCATTGACTTGGAAACCACCAGCTGCTATTGTCCATAGTAACTATTCCTGTACTACAAGAATTTTGACAGGAGATATGAATGCTCACTTTGTGAACTGGATGTGGCCTATCTAAAATATTTTTTATGAAGAGGAAGGCTTTACAGATATTTAATAAATACATAAAATTACAATATTATTAAATGAACAATTAATCTGAATTTTGCTAGATTTTCTTATTATCATAGATCAGGGTTCATTTCATTTAATGTTTTCAAAAGCCAGTTCTGCACAGGCAAGGAGGTTCCTAAAATGCAACCAAAAGCTTCACTTTAAAAATCTGTTGTACTCTTCTGGCTTTTTGTAGCCTGACATATTTTTCTTCCTGGAAACAGATGTTCCATTTGATATAAGTTACTTAGTATGAAGCCAATTAGATCTGTTTTTCTTGTTAGGAGTGACTCAGAAAACCGTAAGTAAACTTTTAATTTCAGTGCAACTGCACAATTTAATCTACAAAAGTCAGAAGCTTGCATGAAGTGAACACAGGAAAACTATTTCTCAAGTGTGGTGATAGGGGAGTGGTTTCTTTGGAAATTCAAGAGATATGAACTTTGTATATTCCCCACTCAGGATTACACAAACCTCAGTGATGAGATTACAGGATATAATTGAGTCTTTCCCAGAATACTGGGGTTTTCCACCCAACATCTGGCATAAAATAGACTAGAATTAAAGAATGATGAGCTCAGGAGTTGGTACTTGAATAGCTAAGGCACGTTACAGACAGGCATAAGGGACGTCCTCAGGATGTCCTAGGTTTAAAAAGGGGCATCACTTCTTGACGCCCCCAAGCCTAATACGTCCTGAGGACATACAAGATGGTGGCGCCCCATCTACATGGGGCCCGCCATGATGGCGTCATGAACGCGCCACCGTTGCACCGCGCGAGGGTGCTTGGTGCGCCCTTTCGTTGGCAGAGGAAGGAGCTCCGAAACGGAGCTCCTTCCTGGTCTTGCATCGCTGGGCGCAACCTTTAGATGGCTGCACCCAGTGACGCAGAGGAGAAAGGGGCCAAGCGGCCCCTTTCTCCTCCTCCCCACCGCCACGGGGTGTCCTTGGGGCTTGAAGCCCCAAGGACACCCCTTTCCAGGCTGCAGGGAAGGGGCCTTTTGCCGCTTCTTCACGGCCCATAAAGCGGCGGATTGGGGCCTCAGCGGCTGCTGCTCTGGCCGCTGAGGCCCCGATCTGGCGGGGAAAGCTGCGGGTGCAGGCCGCCGCTTTTCGGCAGTCTGTAACCCGCCAAAGTGGCACTTCACACACTCCTTTCCCTTTTCACCAGGGGAAAACAAGCAATTCCATATATAATACAGTCAGCTCTCCACATTTGTGGTTTTGACTTTTTCAGATTTGATTATTCATGGATTATTTCCTGCCACCTCTGCTGCTGCCCTATTCCCTTTTTAATAGGGACTGGAAACTTTGTGAGACTGAGAAACTGCAAACAAGGCTTGTACGTCCCTATTAAAAATGATGTAGGGCAGCTGCGGAGGCGGCAGTAAGTCCTGCCAGCCACCCACTACTGCCTCATGATGAAACCCTAACTCCTCCAAGGCATCATGGTGAGTTGAATCTAAAGATCACACTTTTTTGTGTGTGTTAAATATGGTTTCGGGTGGGCCTAGAGTTATTATGGATTTTCTGCTTTTGCAGGGGTTCTGCACCTCTAACCCCAGTTAATGTTGATTTTTTTAAAAATCAGCATTTGACATCAGAAGTAGTATATTTAGGGGCTATGGGTTGTCTCTAAAATTATTAATACAAAAATTATATTGGATTCATTTGCAAATTGTAGTGCTTCCATACTTTAGCCCCTCTTCCCATATTTCATCAACCAATTTAAACATCGGTAAATTTAAAAGCAATATTTTTATGTAATGACAGACTGTCCGAGTTAATATAAAGTTTTTTATATTACATTTTTGGAATATGATATTCAAGGTTTCTTCTTTTTCCTTCTTTTTTCCCAAATTCAAGTGAGAGGTTATCAAAAGTAATTCCTTCCCTACAAACATGGCAGGAGATTTGGAACAGCTTTAAGGAGAAGGGCTGAAGAGAAGGCACATTGTAGGTTTGCCTAAGCACACTTTTATGATGCATCTCCCAATTCATAATCTCACATAATTCACATATTCAGGGTGTATAATGTGTGTTGTAGTTAGCACCCAAGATGGAGTTCTCCTTGCACCCCACCTGGTTATTGGAAAGATGTCTTGTTGTATTACTAGGAAGGTAAGAGCCAATGTGGTGTCGTGGTTGGAATATGGGACTGTGGTTCTTAAGAAGAGAGTGTGGATCCCTGCTCAGCCATGGAAACCTACTGGGTTACATAGGGCAAGTCGCACTCTGTCAGCCTCAGAGGAAGGCAAAGGCAAACCCGCTCTGAACAATTCTTTCCAAGAAAATCCCATCCTAGTGTCACCTTGGAGGTCATTATAAGTCAGAAATGACTTGAAGGCACAAAACAACATTACTATGAAGATTACATGAAATATGAGACAAGACTATTTGGGGCTTAAAGTGGATTTTTAGTATTGTTCATAAGACATTTGTTTCCTTGGAATTATGTGACAAAAGAAAAGTCCAAAGCTGTACAACAGATATGGGCACATGAAATGTAAGTAGCATGGGAAGCTAGACATAGTAAAACAAGGAATGGATCATATAAACATTGCAATACTTTGGGGGGGGGGGGGAGGTAAGAGACAGGAATGGGACATTTTGAGTCAGATAGACAGTGTTTTACTCAGGAAACAAAAATCCAAGTAGAAATGGGATGACATTAATAGTGAAGAGAGATGTAGCAAAAACAAGGGATATAATGCAAAGCCTCACTGAACAATGTGAAAACCCATCAATATAACTGTAAACCAAGGGAAAATCCATCAATCTGACCATAAACCACGTTTAAGCTCCTATTACAGAGGAACAAGAAGACGAATTTAAAAATGTTGTGCTGAGATCCAAGGGGAAATTGATTATACAACGAAACAAGACTTGTTGTTAATCATAGGTGATTGGAATGCAAAAGGAGGAAACACAACAGAACCAAAGATTGTAGGAAAATTTGATCTAGGATCAAGAAATGAAGCAGGAGAGCGACTAACTGAATTTTGCAAGTCCAACAGTTTGTTCATCACAAACACATTCTTCAACCAATCCAAGAAGTAACTGTTTACATGGGCATAACATGATGGCCAATATAGAAATCAAATTGACATACTATAATTGGAAGCAGAAGATATTGAAATGGCCAGTGAAGCTGTTGTAACATAGTCCCTGTCCAAAGTGACCAGATGTCCTCCTTTTCCAGGACACACCCTACATTTCAGCCTTCTGTCCAGGTCAGCAGGATTTCCAAAATGTCTGCCATTTTAAGCATGACTAAGCAGCATGAATTTATATTTATATTAGTGGTTTTAGCTTTTATTTTCTAATGTTCTATATTTTTCTTGAATGTCCTACATTTTACAGTGCCTTTGCGGTTTTGACATCTGGTCACCCTGCACCCATCTCCAGTCTCATGTCTTGTTGTGGGATTCTGGACTAGGTGAAGCATCAATACACTTTAAACTAAAACTAAGTGAACTAATTATGCTAACTAAAAAAAATTAATTGAAGAATATTTTAAACTAAACTGCACTTATTCTAAAGATAAAGATGTACCTAAATATAACTGCAAAAACAGGACATGATTAATTTTACACACACAACTGGATTGGTCTGATGCTGCCTCTACCTCACATGGATTAGCTCAGTATTGTAGGATAATGTTAATACGTACAGTATATTGACTTTAGAGAAAACCGTAGAAGCATGAGGACTTGCAAAGGGCGTTAAGCAAGAACAAAATAACTGTCTGACACAGATGGCTCATTATTCTTGGTAATTTTTTTTGGTCTGCTGGATGGCTAGATTAACAGGCAAAGGAGAAGTCAGGTCTCAGGAACTGGCTGCTAGATTTGTTACTGAAGAATGAAACAGACATGTTAGTTGGAAGGTATTTCCATAGATGTCCTCTGTCCTAGAAAAAAACCAAAATACTACAGGATGTCCAACCCACTTCCCCCATGCTTTAGAATGGCTGCACTCTCCTTATCACTCCAATATTATTCCCCACCTCCCAGTCAGAACAGCTGAAGCAGCCACCTCAAGTGGTGGAACACAAAGGGAAATGAAGAATGGACCTCACATGCACTGGGTGCAACTCCTCTACTGCTCTTGAGTAGTTTGCTATGGAGATCCTATGGCAGCCAGAGAGTAGCTGGTTACACAATCTTGAGCAGGGCTTGGGCAGGCTCTGGAAAGCTGTGTCATCTTATTTTCTGCTGCGGTTAATGCCACAGCAAAAAAATTATGTACAGATAGCAGGCAGATGTTGTCTACTGAAAACCGCACATTAATGCAGAAATGGGAAGGAATGAACTTATGCATGACTGACACAGGCTAGAAATACACTGATCCAGTACTTCTTGCTTTTAGCATATTGGAGAGAGAGTGAGTGAGTGACTGAGAGTGAGAGTGAGAGAGAGTTTCCTGCAAGAAATTAAAACAGTCCTTTGGAAAACAGAGTTGTGCTACTAAAAATCATACTGTACATACACTTCAGAATACTAATCACTTTTGGCATTCCAGCATCTGAGGGTAGCAAGTGCAGTGGTACCTCAAGTATACACTAGACAAGGTAGAGGTATACTACTACCTCTTAATGAAGTAGATGTGTTTCCAGGCTTTACCTCTAACAGAAACCTTAGTAGGAGAGGTAGAAATAACAGGGGTAAGGTTCCTATATCCCCCACACACAGAGACAAAAGAGCAGTTCAACATGTTTCAGCAAACTTTTTATTCAAACCTTACATTATGCACATGTGAAATGAAACAACTAGGCCAGGCAGCCTTTGAATAAGCAAATGAAAATGTTTTGGCTCTTCAAGAGACTACTTGAGCTTCTTCAAAAATCGGGGTGATTTCCCCCCCTTTTGACAGCCTCCATTTTTCTTATGATTCCATTTTGGTGGCAAAACTTATAGCTCTATGCTTTTTCAATATGCCAGAGTACCTGGTGAGACAGGCACATCTGCTTTCCCCTTTTCCTTCTGTGTTGCTCTTCAGATGCTCAGTAAATGATTCTGGAGGCAGCTGCTGTTTACCTTGCCTGTTGTATGTAAGCGCACACAGCTACAACAGGATCATCTAGAGTAGAATCTCATTATCCCCCAGGTCAAGCTTTATTGCAACCCAACACCTAAAATCTGTTTTTCCCCAGGCCCCCTTCTTCATTCTCCCAATGCCAATACTGCAAAGCAAGCGAACAAACAAACAAAAAACCCCCAGCTAGATAGAGGACAAGTAAAAGAGGAGGCTGAGTTAGGCTCCTGAAAAAAAGGTTTTGTAAAAAGGAGCTTCTTTGTCAGAGGTTTTATTAAATGAGGTATGCCTGCATGCTAATATTTCAGAAAATTGTCAGCAGAAAAAGATCCTAACTCATTTTATTGTGTCATAAACTCTCTTGGGCTATAGTCCACATCACTAGATGTGTTAGTTAACATGTGTTTGTCTATGAAAATGCATGTTGTGCTAAATCTATTTATTGTTAGGGATTTTCAGAAGTTCAATCAAGCAGATGCTGGAGGCTTGAACAAAGCAAGTATTAGGTTTCAGTGCATTTATAAAGTAGAAAGCCTTAAAAGCAAATTAAACACTTTGAAGGGGAAAGCAAAGGCAATGCTGTAGCCAACTACAGACAGTTAACGTTTGCTTTCCTCTTTCAGCTAATGATTTTTATGTTAATACCCTGATATTAGCCCCGCCAAAGGAAGTTCTTTACTGAAAATAAAGAGGGCTTCCTCAGGAAATTGTGGGTTATCTAGCAGTTCTTTATGTTCAAAACAAAATAGGAAAATTAACTATGCACAAAAGAAGTCTGAAGAGGCACTGTCTGATGTTTAGCCTTGTTCTCTGTGGCAACATTCCAGAAGGCAGTTTGTTGGAAAGTGCTAATGCTGTTTGATGGAGAAGTGGCTGCTAAGGTGGTATGATTTTCTGTCCCTGGGATCCTCTAGAGTCCCCATGGCTGCATGAATGGCCAAAAATGAACACACACATAAGCACACATTCAAAAATAAAATCAGAAATGGAAATTTTAAAAAATCTTAAACATTAAAAAGTGAATTGCTCTTCTTGAAGACTTTAAGATGAGGCAATTCATTTTAATTTCCAATTATTTGATTGTTACCCTGCCTTTGCCCTAAAATGAGACTCAAAATGGCACACAGAACAGCGTGAACCCTTTGTATCAGAGGGCTGGTGATTAGCGCATTTGAGTGCCCACAGATCATCACACCCTGCATTATTCAATGGTGGTGCCTGCACATGGTCAAGCTGATAAAGCCCCACACACTTCACTGTCACTGGATAATTGGGTGTGCATCCCTGGGGAGAACTGATGCAAAGGGTCCACTATATCAAAATAGCTAAAACAATACTGATTGCAAAGGTTTTTTAAAAACCATTAAACCAGAAATCCAATTAAAGTTTTGCTTTTATGACATTAATTTAAAACTAAAACCACATAAAACTCATATTACATAAGCAACATCCCCACTTCCTATCCTTCTTCCTCAACCAGTAAAAGGCTGCAGGCCTGATACAATGAGAGGGCCAACAGGCACAGCTGACACTACTGATGCAGAACAGCTGAAGGTACAGCCATTTAAGGGCTGCATTGGCCTCTCCACCCTTGCCACATCACCAAAGTCTTCTGTGCTGTCTATAGCTGCTGTGATTGCATTTTGCCTTGATAGCCTTGCTGTGTTTAGATCTTGGTCTGTGTCCTGATTCTATCTCTTGTCTCTGGCCCACTGGACACCTGGAATTCAGTCTGTTTTCAAACCTTGCCTCTGGCCCATTGGACTTTCTTAAATTCACTATCCATGGTCTTGGCCATAGTAGTCCACCTCGGAATCCAAGCCATCCATGCCTCAAACCCTGACAGTTTCTTGGAACCAGGGTGTATAGGCTTGATCCTTTTTTTTTTTAGTCATCCAGGCCCTTTCAGCAGCTTTAATTAAGCTAATAAAATTCTCCTATTAAATATTGATTATTGCTACCCTCTCAGGACCCTGGCATTTATGGCAAAAGTTAAAAAAAATAACTAGATAGAAGTGATATAAAAAATCTGCTTGAGTGCCTGAAAAGATGCCACCTATACAGAACCATTACTATTAATGGGTCATGCTAGCTGCAAGTATTCTGCAACTTGCAGGCCAAAAAATAACTTTCCCAGGTTATGAGTTATCAGAGTATGCTATATTTGCCTCAATAAATCAATATTATTTATTCTCTTGATATAGGGACTCAAGGCAGCTAACAACAACTTTAAAACTGTACAAACTGAAAACAACACAAAGGCATTAAAATGTAGGTACAAAGTTTAAAAAAGCAATTAAACCATTTTTACAAGTTAAAATAATTACACATTAAAAGTATTAAAGTGTATGTGATTCAAAAGATCCTGAGGTGGCAAGGAGAGGGAGCCCTAAAATTTTATGTTGTTTGTTGTTACCATTACCCATTTTATACATTATACCAAAGCAAGCCAAGAGTCAGCATGGTGTAGCAGTTTGCGCATTGGACTATGACTCTGGAGGCTAAGGTTTGAATCACGGCTTGGCCATGGAAACCCACTGGGTGAACTTGGGCAAGTCACACATTCTCAGCCTCAGAGGATGGGAATTGCAAACACTCTCTGAAAAAAACTCATCAAGAAAACCTCATGATAGGTCCACCTTAGGGTTGCCATAAGCTGGAAATGGCTTGAAGGCACACAGCCACCACCAAGCAAGCCAGTCCACAGGAAGTGAGGCAGGTTGCAGCAGCAGGTACCAATTGCTGCCGCTGCCTGAGACAACTCTCAGGATATTTTTCAGGACTCCTGGGGTGTATTTTAAAGGCACATCACTATAGCTGGAGGAAATAGGGAACTCGCCAAAGGCCAGCAGCAGCAACACAGTATTCAATTTGCTTTAAGAAAATTTCCTACAAATAATTGTAAATCCATGAATGGCATGAGATAGAAATTACTACTTAATGGTAGAACAACATCAGAGAAAAACCTGTTTTTACTCTGAAAGTAAAAGCAATTAGCCAAAACAAAACAAAAAAAATCTCATGGGACCTACAAGAGTAACAAGTATGCCACAAAGGAATTGGCTACTACAGAGGTCAGGGCTCCTGGACTATTAATATTTGTACACGGGAGTGGGGAGGATTTTAGCAACTGCCCAAAGAGCTGCACCTGCAAAAATTATGTTTTTTCCTCCACAACTAATTAAAACTGAGGAGCCCAGTCCTCCTTTGCAGCTGCTTGCCTGATCCCCTTATAAGAAAGAAATGTAAATCCAGGATGACGGATGAGTATGTTTAAGCACCCGCCTCTGGTAGGTGCCTCCCATTCTCAGCTACCAAAGAGGTGAGTCATCAGGCAACAAGAATGAAAGGCATAAAGGGTGGCTATAGCAGATAGGGCCATGTTTTATACAACAGGTTTCTTTATCAATGTTGTCATGGATTATCCTGCAATAGCCTATCTGGTGTGCATGGAGGTTGGAAACTTGTAGGCACACAGCTGAGTTACTGTCTGCCACAAAGATCTTCTGACGGTGCCTCACTTCTGACCTCTTCATCCCACCACATTCCTGCACTCTTCTGTGCTGTACATCTTGCAAAGTTAGGTTTGTTATCTGGAGGAAAATGTTTAGCATAGGAAGTAACCTGGTGTAATTCATGTTCAAATAAGGGGTGTTGTCCTGCAAGGAAGACTTAGACAAGCTTTTGTTCAAACTCATTACACACTGAACTGAATGGGAAAAGTTTGTGTGTGTGTGTTTGTAAAATAATCCACATTGGCTGTTGCAAGATTCCTTCTGAAAATCTGTGATTTTTTTAAAGGTTAAAATGAGCTCCAGGTGAAGAAATGCAGACAGAAGCAAAGAACCATGAAGAGAGGGGAGGAGGAGACTAAAACAGCTATCACTATTTAAAACTGAGTCCAGATTGCTTGGTACTGGTGTATAAGGGTAGCTATTTAATCCCCATTCTTCATGGTTGGGATCTAGTAACCAAGTACTGAATGGATGTTTCAGTCTTATTATTTGATTCATGACATGTTACTTGCCATGAGACCAGTTCTACTATGAGGTAGGGTAATATGTCCAACTCAAGCAGCAGATTTTGCATGTCTTAAAGGGTCGAAAATAGTTAGTTACTGTGCCATTTTTGTGTTTCTATTGCCTGCGAGAGGTTTTTTTTTTTTTTTTTTTTTGGGGGGGGGGGATTTTCCAGTTCATGTCCTGAAACAACATGGTTACTTTTAGTGACTTCGTACCTTGATTTAGGTGTTGCTCCTCTGCCCCAGGCAACAAAATCCTTTTGACTGACCCTGCTTTCTGGGCTAGTGCTGCGCATCTTTTGACATGGGAACACTGAACTTGGGGATGGCACAAAGTAGTAGAGGAGGATGGTGATGCAGTGGTACTGTGTATTACTAGCGTGCATAGCTTGAGAAAATTATTAAATTTTGGGGGGACTAAAACTGCCTGGATACACCTGCCACTTTGATCAATGAGTGTGACAGTGCTGGGATTCTGGGAGTTGTGGTGCAAAAAAAAAATCCTTTCTCCAAGTTCTGCTAATGAGTGCATCTAGAGGTACCTGTTTTCCTCCCTCCCCAGTGGGCTAATATGCTACACTGTTAATATAAAGATCTCAAATTTGGAGAGTACCAGGAAGATTAATCCAACCTTGATAAGAAAAACACTGCTAGAGTATTCTCAACATATGAGCCCATCTCTCTCACCATCTGTCTAGGACTACAGGGAGTGTTGAAAAGAGAACACTGAGAAGAATGGTGAAACCCTGAACATGCAAAAGGAAGCCTATTCTAGGAAGCCCTTTGGCGGATTTAAGTGTAAGTGGTTCAGCACTGGATTGGGCTGCACAGTTGCAATTCTACATAAATTTACTTTGTTAAGAGTCAGTCTCCTTTAAATCAGTGCTGGACTGGGCTTATGTAAGCATACGAAGGACTTGTATGTAAAAAAAATATGATAAAATTAAATTGAACAGAACATGTTTATTATCAGATTGCATTATGTTATTGTTGTTGGTATTATTGCTGTTGTTTCTAATTAATACATTAATTACACTAATTAATACATTCTAATTAATATTGGAGTAAGCAATACTATATAGTGATGCTATATATGGTATTGTTTACTCTATACAATTTTGTCAACAGGACTGAACAAACAGAATAATGTTTTACATCCTTTCCGGATAACAACAGAGGAAATCATATTCTATTATTAGTGGTACAGTTGTCACTAACCCAGATCCAGTGCCAGTGGTAAAATATCTCCTCCTGACATTATGCAGGAAGGGTACAGTATGGTACAAGCACAGCCTCTAATAATTTAAAAGTATGGATTTGGATTTTAAAATGTGATGCATTTTAAAGTCCTATTCATCTTGGGAAACACTATATGTCCTACAAAGGAAGTTGAAAGGGGACAGAATCAGAACTTTTAAATTACAGCTCCCAGAATCCCTTGGGCATTGGGATTATGCCCCCCTCCTCTCTGGCTGTGTACATGGAGCTGCATGATCAGCTCCAAGAAGCCTCTCTGATGTGCCAATGGAAAACTCTAGCCAACAGGTTCCATATATGTCACCTCTGTATGAACTGTGCAAGTCCACAGTTACAACTGGTGCACAAACTGAGAACTAGGGTCCTACTCAGTAACAAAATACTGCATTTAAACCACAATGTAAAACTGCAAACATAACACTTTGCAGTGGCAGTTGCATCATTATAATTTTTAAAAAGAAAAAAGAGGCAGTTTAGAAAAGAAGGAATGCTTGATTAGCAAAGGGATACACTTGAAGAAACAGCCAACAAACCAAACTAGGCCCAGACTTTGTTCCTGTTAGAGAGAGCATCTTCTGAGTAAAGTTCTGCTCTGCTCAAGGGATGCTCCTGCTGGTGGAAGGTTCGGAAGGTGACATCACCAGACCCAATTAGATCCCCTCCCACTGTTTTATAAACTGGTCTGAAATGACCTTTCAGAATGTGAAGGGCAAGTGCAGCTGAGAACTGACAAAAATTAGCACCTCCTCCTCTACAAGAATGCTTTTAGATCAAGGCATAGTGTGATCCTCCAGATGATGAAATGCACATGCTCAGGTTTCCTCATCATAGACTCTGCTGCCCACATTGCCTATGCCTGTGTAAGAGAGGAGAAACATCTGTAAACAGCAGCCCACCTATTCCTGGAAGGTGAAGTCCAGATCAAACTCTTTATGTATAAGAGGGCTTGCTTTTGTATAAAGTGTTCATATTTCTTTTTGAACATAATTTTTTGGGCTGAACTTTACTAGAAAGTAATTAGTGTGTGTTACTGCTGTACCTAGATATTAAAAAAAGAAATAATGAGCAAACGCCTTAAATGTCATATTATTTTTAAGCCTATTTTATTTGAACAAAGCATTTTTCTCTCTTACAGATGTTTTTAACAATCACTGTTTAATACTTGAGTCCCAATTGCTAGTCTTAAATAGAGAAAATCCATGGAAGCAATTGGATTTATACAAGTGTTGACCTTCCACTCAGCAACTGATTCAATAGATCTATTCTAGCTGGGACTAACAATTGGATTTAGATCTTGAAAGGCAGTAACTTCAACACAAGTTCTAATATTAGGAGCACTGGTGACACAGTGGTTAAATGCCTGTACTGCAGCCAACCACTCACAATAGCAACCGAGGGCTCATGCTCAACTCAGTCTGGCATTCTTCCGAGGATGTTGCTAAAATGAGTATGCAGCTTGTTGGGAGCAATTAGCTTACACTTTGTAAATTGCTTAGGGAGTGCTTAAATGCACTAATAAGTAGTATAGAAATGTACCGTATTTTCCGGCGTATAAGACGACTGGGCGTATAAGACGATCCCCAACTTTTCCAGTTCCAGTCCAGCTAGGAGGTTTCAGCACCTGCCCTATAAGACAACACTCGGCGTATAAGACGACCCCTGACTTTTTAGAAGATTTTCCTGGGTTAAAAAGTAGTCTTATACGCCAGAAAATACAGTACTTGCTATTCCTAAATTTGACAAGGGAAAAATAGATGATTTGTTTTATATAACAAATTATCCATTCAACGTTATGCCATGCACAGCCTAACTGTATGTACAGTTTAGGTGTGCACTAAAAAGAAAGAGCTTAAAAGCAGCTAACTCTGCACACTTATTAGAAATTAAGCCCCAGTCATCTGAGACTTATCTCTGGTAAACATACACTGACTCAAGGTATAGAAACAATTTCCGTTTTAGAAATTGTTTGTTCTGCATACAACAACATGCATAGAAAATAGGATTACCTATGTTTAGCTATCACCTGTATTTGTGGCCTTTAGAACAGCTATTGCAGTTGATACGATGTATCAATGGGTACCAAAAGATTTACCAATTAATTTCTATGCATTAATCTGCCAATAAAGGCATTTGATAAGCTACTTTTTTGCTTCTTTGAGGACCTTTACAGACCAACCTGAAAGGCCGGCCTGGGGGCAGAGTCGGGGTACAGTGTCCTGATGACCCATGCCTGACTCTGCCCTGCCAGAGTGCCCTGTTGCCATGTGCCACTTCAGACAGAGCGCGGCATCATGGCATGCCTCCAGCACTGTGTCCAAATGACACAGTGCCAAAGGGGCACCATATAGCCTCACCATGGCAGCTATGGCGCCCTTTCGAGAGCACAAAAACGAGCTGCTTTTTGCGCCCTCGAAAGGCAGGATCGAGGCCATGGTGTGAGGTTGACACGACCCTGATCTGGTGCAAAAAGGGATGGCTGCAGGGCACCGCTTCAGGGCCATCTCTCGAGCCCCTTAATCAACTGGCAATCTTAGTTGAACAGTTCAGAACAGAGTTAGCATCACTGATTATCTACCCCAAATATATAACTGGATAGTGGTTAAAATATTTAGCAAAAAAAAAGTCTAAAAATCATTCAATTCTCACAATTGCTTTCCACCAAACAAACATGTTGAGACTGTAAGTATTCATTACACCCAGCAAATTTGCCAGACCCATTTGCTCATCCAAAGACAGAGAATACTGTAACAGTTAATACCAATACAGTTGACATTACACATGCCATTTCAACTATGCCAATATAGCACTATGATTCTACTTTAATTGTCATGGCCACATTCTATGGAATCATGGGATTTGTGTAGTCAGGGGCACTTAGAGCTCTCAGCCAGAGCACTCTAGTGACTCAACAGACTACAAGCATCAGGTTTCTATAGCATGCAAGCCATAGCAATTAAAGTGGAATCATACTACTATAATTGTGTAGTATGAAAGGGCCGCAGGCCCCATAATAAACATTTTAGTAAACACAAACAACTTCTACATTGCTACTCCAGAACAGAGCTCTATGAACATACCAATGCACATATCAGGCTCTTGTGACCATCCATTTGGAGAGGGAGAAGTAGCCCTAAACACACGAAAGGATGCAGATGCCCTCACTAGTATCCTCTCTTCCATGGAATAAAGATGGTTCTGTAGGCAGAACATCCCCATGAGTTGTTTGTTCTCTTGGGGTCACAAAAAGCAGTAGAATAAGGTGCGAGTCCAATTCTGTAGGCTATATTTCAGAGGAGGGTAATGGCAAAACCACCTCTGAGTATTTCTTGCCTAAGAAAAGCCTGTGAAATTCATGGAGTCACCCTAAGTCAAAAGGGGATTTGAAGGCCCACCCACACACAAAATCTGCTATGTACCAAGTAAGATTCGAAGGTAGGAATCTTGCACCATCCCCTCATATGAGGATTTTAACCTGAAATAGCATTATTTCTAAATCAATGCCAACCTTGAAGATCAATACCAATTCATTTATGAGCTTTAGTAACAGATTTAATTTTGTAAAAACAAAGTCTTTTCAGATGGTCAAAGCATATTATATGTAGGAATTAAATAATGTGCAAGTGAAGAATTTTTCCTTCAGTGACTCTTTGGGGACAAATTCATATGACTATTTTGGAGGCAGAAGTGTCACCACAAGATACATTTTCCTTTTTTAAAACCTGTACTATACAAGAATATTGTGAATAGGCACTGTATGCTGCAAATAATCAGTGTTTTTTTCCTTACATTTTACATTTAGCATGCATAACTATTTTATTAGATACTTAGGCATGAGTATCCAGCTATATTTAGGATAAGGGCAAAAGACAATGGAGGGGGGGGGGTGCACATCCTGAATATCTCCCATGGATATGAGTTTATGGTGTTGGGTACACTGAGAAATTCAGACTGCTGAATGTCTTCAGAAGACCCAGGGTCCTAGGCAATCCACTTCTCAAAATACCTAATAAAGGGAGAGAAGCTATGGAAGGTCCAACAATCACATTTGTACCATTTTCAAGTCCCCCATGTCTCACATATCCACTTGTTTCCAAATCAGAAGTAATCAGAGGGTCAAGTCTAGTTTGGGGGGGGGGGAGAGGCTATTTCAGACCCAGGAAAGTTCAAAGGGCACCAAATAATCTTTAATGGGAGAATTGTAACTTCCCCCCTGAAAATTCTGTGGGCATGGTTCTCTTTTTTCCACTAATGGTAAGCCTATGATCTTAAAGGTGGCATCTTTCAAGATGTGCATGGAACTCCATGCTTACATTAACGAAGAGCCTCTCCAGATAAGAAATAAGTCTCTGGAAGTCCCATTTTTCTTCTGTAAAAAGCTATTTTATTTTTGAGATCTCCATGTTTTCTTAAGAGTATTTCCTGGGGACTCCTGTCATTACAAAGGACTTTTCATTTCTACTTCCCTGGTCACTTACCCAGTGTTTTTTGAAATGACATGCATCTTTACTAGGCTGTATCCTAAAACTAAAGATGGCTGCAGCAGATAATATTATAATATTATCCTAGTGTTTACTTAGTGTGATATTGCTCGAGCACTTCAGCAATTCAACTATACATCCTGAATAATAGCAAAGAAGGCTCAGCAAAAATTGGTCAAAATCAGTTTCTGAAATGTTGCATGAATGGCACATTAGCAGTAGTAGAAGGAAGAGGAGGAACATAAGGAAGGGAGAAAGAAGAAAACCCAGGATATATCAAAATATAGTTTGGATGCTAACCAATGAATACACAAGGAAAATAAAACAACACAAAGAATGGAAACTCTTGATATGTCCAGAGATTCCCCCCCGCCCTCTTCTGGATGAGCCTTTAGTATCACACTTAGTGCAAAAATTGTCAACAAAACAAAACAAAACAAAACAAATGAACATGGTGCTACAGCCTTCCAAAATGTCACAATAAATCTTAGATCTTGAAATAAGCAATGGCAACTTTTGTTCTGACAAAGGATTCAACAGATGGCAACTGGAGAAAGGCTAAAACAAATATGTGATAGTAAAAATGGAACAGGATGCCATTCTTAAGAACTGGTAACACATGGCTTTTATTGTTTGTTTTTCTACCAAGAGCTAATATTCAATCTGTATAAAGACATGCACAATTTGAATGCTGAACTCATTGGAAAAGCACACCAGGGGGGAATTCCCATTGGAAGGATGACTTGATTTCTGATTCAGCTTGGCTGTGTGTCAGAAATTGATCCCAAAACGAGTGTGTTGTACATATATGCTGCCATCTCTTCAGGGCTGATCTAAGAGAAACTTACCCAATTTGCAGCAGAAAACAGCCATGCATGGCACTGCGTGGCTAATCCTGTATAATGTCATTAACACCTCTGTTCCCCAAACCCTTCTTCCTGGAATCGTTGTTGTTAAAGAAATTTGGGTGTTGAGGTTGGGGATTGAAATATAAATAAGATGCAGAGTAAATATTTGAATATCTAAATATTCATGCTGTGCTTTTAAAATATTTTAATAGTCTACTTGAAACATGGGAAAGGGGAAAAACTGACTAATGAATTAGCATTCGATTTGCCACTGTGCCTGTCAAATGGGCTGCTAAAATGATGGAAAGCTGGATTATAGATGAATAGTAGAGAAAACCAGGAAGCCAAGATGTGCCTGTCTGTATACAGTCTAATTTAAGCAACGGCAAGAGAAAAATCACTAGAAGTAAGCAAGAACCAGTAAGCAGAAATCATTTCCTTTAATACAATATATAGTTGACAGATATGCTGCAAAAGAAAAAAAAATCCCCAACATTCCAATAAAAACAATTCCTTGCCTTGCAGGAACAGCCCAAACTTTCTGATTGCCCAAGATGGGAAGTGAAGTATTACCTCCCACATTGCACCATAGTGATGGTGACACCACCACTAGATATTCAGGCTCTACAAAGCAATCTTTTCGCTAAGTTCCTGGTACTGAGAGTCCTGCGGACAAATCTTTATGGAAGGAGTTACTAGGAAAGGCACCCGTGATTTGCCTAGCCACTCTTCCCATAAAGTCTAGCTCCAAAGACACCTCAGAGCCAAACATCTACTGTATATCATTCTGCAAAAGTGATGGGGAGGAGGGAGACAGGGAATTTCTGGATTCAGACACAGTGCTGCCCAAGGTAACAGCATCACTCCTCATCTGAGGAAGCAGACCAAGTCTACAAAAGCTTATACTACAACTTCTTTCACACAGTTAGTCCCAAAGATGCTACAAGATCCTTTTGCATACTGGGCATCTCTCCTGTTCATGAGCCAGCCCTGTTGTCTTCATTTCTTTCAATAAATCATATTCAGTCTTAGTTTTCTGTGAGGTTTTCGACTCCACATATTCAGTCTGTTTGTGTTTTTTCTTTAAATCCAACCTATCTGAACTATTGGATTGGATGCAGAGATTTCCTTCCTCTGCCAGAAAGTGCTTCCTCCATTGGGGAAAAAATCAATTAAGAAGAATCCCCAACTATATCTGGGGTAGTAATCTTTAGTGTTCCAGATGTTTAGAGCTACAAATGCCAGCATTCCTTAGCACTGATTATGTTGGCTGTAGCATCAAGAAGTAAAAGTCCAAAGCAACTGGAGGGCAAAAGAATACCCATCTCAAACACAGAAAAGGAAAATTCCAAGTGTTCTGTTTAGATCACAAGCTCTAGTACAGGATCAAGATGAACAAACTAAGGAGTTTATTGCATGATCCTTTCAAGCCTCTTGGGCTGGAGCCTGGATGCAGGATCAATGTGGGGATTATCCTTGCAAAATCACCAGCTAATTGCCACCCATCATCAGCCCAGGTCCAAATCGGGTCCCAGCTGTGCTCTGCCAGCACTTTTTCAAGGTCAGAAGCTTTCTGGCTTCTAAAAAGTGCAGGCGGAGCATGGCTGGGACCTGGGTTGCTGGTAGGTGACAATTAGGCAGAGATTTAGCATGCAATAATCCCTGCCTCCATCCTGTGTCCCAGCCCTAACCTGTGAGGCTTGAAACGCTTTTAAAATTCATGCGATAAGCTCCCAAGACAGAAATAATGGAGTTGAAAGGATGCAGTTATGCAGTTAAGAGCCAATGCATAAATTCCATGGATCAATAATCCAGGATAAAATTGGTGTGTGTATCTAGGTTGATAAAATTTAATGTGCACAGTAGGCAGATTTTTTTTCCCCTCTGGAAAGGCCATAAGCAGACAGATTGTATATTCCTCGGTATGTCTGGACACATCCACACAACTACAGCTGTCCAGATAAAAAATGCTTCTACCCTCCATATGGGAAAAATACTTTAAAATATTCAAAACAATATATATAGTTGTTCAGCAGTTATGGCTTGGATAATGAACTGCAGAAGACTGAAAACTTGTGTATTGTGATATGTGCATGGAAAGAATGGCAACCATAAGCCTGTGCATTACTACTCCTGTTGTACATAACAGCTACTGATGGTTGATGGTTTATGATGGTTAATAATAATAACAGCTTCAGATGCCATTGATTTATACCTAAATCTACTTGAAACTAGATTTATACAGCAGAATGGTAACGACTGGTGACTTATTAAATTTATTATGTTTCATTGTTAAGTCTATTACCATCACAATTTTTGATTAAATGAGACATATACAACTCATAGCAATCTATATCTGGTCTGTCCAATGGACACATTAGTCACCACCATTTGAAAATCAAGAAATATGTTTCAGAATGTGTATGACTTTCTACTTAATAAAGGGATGGGTGTTTTTCTATCACTGCCTTGTTCTATAACTAGCAACAGATGTTGATCTGATGCTTAGTTGGTGGTGGCAATTGGTACAGAAATTAAATTAAAGCAGAGCTTTTGTTTCTCCTTGCACAGATGTTTCAGAATACCAGCTGGTCCTCTTACCACATGTTTTATATATTGAGACTCTTTTCAGTTTCTGTTCGCATTGCTGTGGGTGCATGATTTCATGCTTCCTTGTAATGGATGGAAGCTTGGATGGAAGCTTCCTGAAATTTCTGTTTTCACGGTTATGGACGCATCCACACAACTATGAAAAAAAAATCCTCTGTCTTATTCATGGCAGAGTAATCTCAAGGGTGGTCCTGCACAGTGTCTGCAATTTAGGCACAGTGATAGGAAAGAAATGCAAACAATGAATGACAAACAATGATGACAACCCCAAGATCTGTGAAATATTAATGGTGCCCCACAAGAGGTGAAGATGCTCCTTTCCCTTCAATAAATATTCTTCCTTCAGATAGAAAAGAAAGGAGCAATCTGTTTCTCCTTGCATGCATATCAGGATCCCTTTGATACACACTAGAAGACTGAAGCACATATGTAAAACATCTCTTGTTCAGCTAGGCACAGAAATTTTAATATACTGAAGACAAAATGGAACTATTCCACCCATTAGTGGAATTAATCAAGCCTGCCAAATCATGGGGGAGGCACATTGATAGCAAAACAATCTGGAATTGAAAAATGCACAATGAAAGCTATTTCCTTATTGCAGGTAACACTTCTGAAGACAAGATTACACAAAGCCACAATCCACATGTCGTTCTCTGTCTGGTAGCAGCAGAAATAGAGCCCCCTTCCTTCCTCTTTACCTGCAAAAGCACTGAATGGCACTGGGAGATCAGAAAACATTGCTTGCAATCTACCAAGAATGTTTCTTGCACAAATAGGCCTCATGGTAATGAATGAGATTTGCGAACAAGAAGATCCTGGGGGATAGTGTAGAACTTGAGAAGCCAAAATGTCCCCATCCTCAAGGCTCAGGCACATCAAACAGAGGAAATGTCTCTTCTTTAGGTTGACAAGAAAATTAGGAATTTCCTTTCAGCTTCATGTCGACACTTCAAAGAAAGAAAAGAAAAGCGTTCAGTACAGTGAATATTTATTGCTATCATGTGCAACCAGGATCTCCTCTAAAGAGCACAGGGCAGCATGCACTCATAGATGCCCTGAGCAGTGTTCTATCTGGCTCCTATTGGACTTTCTTAAGGTTAAAAACTCAAGTCATCTCCAAAATTTGCTAGCCATTTTTTGTATTCCATTAGTGTGCTTTTCATCCTGTGCACTCTTTCTTATGTATGGCCCAATCATCCCAGGGGCTGATTGTAGTGCTGTCATTTGAGTCATCTCTTCCCTTCAGTCTCTCAGTACAAGCAAGCGTGCAATCAAACAGAAATGAAACATGCAGAGTGCGATACTCTTATCTAAGCCCTCAGACAGAATCGTGATAGCAACTGTATGTTTTAAGAAAAATTCCAACATCAACTTTGTACACATCATGGCAAGAATGGGTACAATCACCCAAAGGTGAGTTGGTTTCAGTTGCAAATATGAGCATATAAAAACAGATTTTATTTATATATATGTTGAGAAATATTTTTAAAACAGTATAGCAGCAAAGGAATAAACTATGTGAACAATAGTCACAATATCATTTTTATTTTTTATTTTTTAGTAACATTACAATCATGAGCCTCCCTGGGGGTTCTTGTCTCTTATATAAGAGCAAGACAAGAAGTGCTTGTTTGTTGTCAAGTCTTCCATAATTTAAACAAAAATATGTCTACACAAAACAGCTTGCTTTTGCCTCATGAAGCAAAGAATATAGAGACAGCAAACATAGAAGACCTAGACTTTTTATGGAGAGGACTTGATTAATTAAAGACTGACTGATTAAAAAATAGTTTTGTGTTCTTAACTACTGCAACTATTATAGTTTTATGCAATTGTGCAATTCCAGTATTTGCACAAAATCCATTCTCATCAACATGGGAATTCTTGCAGATAAAAGCAAGAAATGTCTTACCATCTCACAAGAAAAGTATGCCATTTTAAGAAAAGCAACAGTTTATATCCCTAGCATTATATTCCAACTCCTTTCTGCTAATGGCAGCATGGCTAATGTTGGAGATGATGTAATTTGTAGTGCAAAATATCTGGAGGGCCGCCATTTCCTCAGCATGGCATAAACATTTAATTATTACATTACTGACAGTCTAGTGCAAGATTGCACAATTTATAGGCCCAGAGCTAAAAACAATTTAAAGACCGGTGTACTTTTCTTCTACACACATGCTTTTTGATCTAGAAGATGAAATTAAAACATAAAAATACTTCTGGTTTTGATGAAAGCATGTTCTATTTGCTTTCCAGACCACAAAACAGAGGCAAATGAAACCAGCTGGATGAAAGGTTTTGGAAAGAATATGAAAGGGTGAGGGGACAAACAAAAAATAAAAATGGGCTGGGTAGACTCCAAAAGTATAACAACGATATTCATCAGTGCAAAACTCCAACATCAGGTCCATTTTGTTTAACTGTTGATTAACGTGTATGGACTAAAACATTCATCTTATTAGCTTGATATTAGGGAACCTTTAAGATGTGTGGATAGAACACACTACTTAATGTGTACCACTGCATTTTGATAGCAAACTGGACAGCCGCAGTAAAAATTAGTAGCTTTTCACCGAACAAGACCTGAGCCTCAGTCTAAAAAGGAGCTTATAAAAAGGTGGATATGGAAAAGACTACCTGGAGTTTACCCAGTTTGTTAGTGTCTCTTGCACTGCATGCTCATGCAGTAATAATCCTATACAATGGTATCTTTAATAGTAAATTCTTACTCCTCCTGGACTGAAGTTATTTCTTGCTCATTAGAAAGACAGCTTGCTCTGAAGGAAAAATGAAAAGCAGTAAACTCTTGCTCTTTTTCTCTCTCATGTTCTTGTTCAGTGTCTGGAGACATAACTCATTTACTTTTAAAGCATAACAAATGCACTGCAGGATAAGCTTTCATGGGTCAAACATACTTCATTAGATGCATGAAGCCTTCATCTAACTGGGTAGGTAATTAGGTACACATACCATTATTACAGAGAAAAGAAGAAAGGCTCCCCAAGGCCCAGAAAAGCAGATGTTGCAAAAATATATTAGCTTTTAAAGGTACCACAAAACTCTTTATTTTTCTGGACTCTTTCAGTTCCTCAAATATGATGAAAAACAGTTTTCTGTTTTAAATATATTAACAACTGAGTTCTAAAGACTGTTGCCTTGGAGTAAGTCTCATTCAGCTCAAAAGGACTTACTTTTGTGGCATGTACATAGGATCAAATTATGAGACAAGCATGTTTGTGCAACTGCATCTTTAGAAGAGGGTGGAAAATATGTTTCATATCCAAAGGTTCTGTACACTGTAAATGGGATAACTTCATGTCTACATCTCTTTGGGTGACTACTGCTGTACCCATACTAGCCGCCACCATCACCACTAGATATAATATAGCTACAAGGCACAGAGGTAGAATATATCTTATTAGATTGAAAGGGGAAAACCATAGGGCAAGATGACTTTATGACATCGTAACACCCTCCACCTATCATGGAGATGACTGGGTTGATGTAATCTATCAAATCTTGTATGTGGCCATCATCTGTTGCACTGGGAGTGCAGAGCGTACACTTTGCTCTAATTGCCTTCCTAAAATGCTACCAAAGCTAATATGGCACAAAGTCATTCTAGGTAAATTCAAATTGGATACAACTTTTGTAACTGAGTACTAGAATTCAATATTGTACTAGATGTACAGCATAGAAATAGCTATTATAATTCACAAAATGTCCGTAGTAGTATCACAAGTGGACCTCCAAGGAAGCAAAGGTTATTTTTTAGGATTGCTAAAGCTCATGCAATTGTTTTGACAGCCAAAGCACAGCCAAACCCCTTCTTCCAGTGTAAAACTATTTTTAGTTTTTGTTTTAAATGTCATTATTTAATGATATTCCTGACAGCATACACTATTGTATCTATCTATCTATCTAGGACTAGTTATGACAAAAGGAAGTCCAGGGGCCCAGTGGGATTATATTCTTTGGGTAGTTCCAGACATTTGTTAAGAGTATTTCAACAAGATCATCTGGTTTTCCAGAAAATCTCTGAACCTTACCGCACAGGGGCTCCACGAAACAGAAGGAGAACGGAACTGAAGGGGCCAAGAATGAGTGAGGAACAAGTTCAGAACAGTTCTCAAAAATCACCTCCTCTGGATTGGGAATGGAAGGGAAGGGAACAGAATGAGTGAGAGACTTCCTGTGCGCAGTAAAAGGCATTCCCCACTTGTTCTGTTCCCTTCCCAGCTCCTTTTGGACCGTTCTCATCCCGTGCCTGGAAATCTGTGCGGTAAGGTCCTCTATTTTCAATTTACCAGTTGTTGCATAAGAGTCCAGTTTAGCTACTTAAATCATTCTAAGCATGTTTGTTTTCATAAAAGTCAGCAATAAATCCTTTTAAAAAGATAAACCATTTTAAGTAAAAAGTCAGCAAAGTGGATCGTTTAAAGAAAACTTCAGAAGATGTCAGTAGAACACATACAATTAGGAGGTAAGTTTCACAGAAATCAGTTGGACCTCTTTTCCATGTGTTTAGCTGTGATACCATATTGTTGGAATTATCAATTACTGAGGAAATGTCAAATTGAACTGCTTCATGTTAAAAAAATTTTAATGTATTTTTATGGCCCACGGAATCAATCTGGCACTCCATGAAATGCCAAGACTCAGGACCAGGGTTTTAGTTGACAAACAGCTGTATTGGGTTTTTGGATTGTCAAAGCATGCAAACTATGTAAATTATGGCTCTAAAATATTATATCTTTGCTATAATGATGAAGACTCCATGGATCTTGTCAACAGTGTGATGTATCTACAATTTAATACAGTTTGACGATGTTCTCTGTTTGAACTGCAGCTCCCAAAATTCCTGAGCCAATGTGGCTACAGAGGTTTGGTTTTTTAAAGAATTCTTCCAAGCTTTGATCTTATTAAGCTGCAACCACATAGAGGTACTGCATATTTTGAGGGACAGTTAAGGAGTGTATTTCTCAGTAGACAGGGATAAATGATTTTCCTTCCAGTGAGTAGAGAAATATAATTCCATTGATTACCAGAATGCTGTCTTACTTTGCTGATGCTTCTCTCAGCTCTTCATCCAGTCTGCAAGAGTAAAAGTTTTTGATGTTTCAGGGGTGGGCAGGAAGAAGCAGCAAGCAGAGCATAAGACAAATGCAAGAGGAAAGCAGAGCAAAGATCAAGCAAGGTACAAAAGAGTAAATATCGTTTCTTTCACTTTCTCCCCTCTTCTCTCCAAATTTGGCTTATCAGGGGACAGGCATGTAAAGCTGTAGCAAGGGTCTGGGCATGCATGCTTTACAAAGCTGGCAAGAGTGCTTTGACTGAATAAGCTGAAGTTAGGTGTAGATCAAGTCACAATAAGTTTATTTCCAGTTTAGCAGACAGGCTACAGAGCTTGGAGAAACTGCATTTTTGGACTACAACTCCCTGAATCCTCAGCTAACATGGCCACTGGACATGCAGGCTGGGTACTTTGAGGATTATACTCCAAAAAGTAACTTTTCTCAGCTCTTTATGAACATATAGCTGTACTAGTCTTTTTCAGTATTTTAAAAAAAGGGGAGGGACATAACTGTGACAGTTATTTAAAAAATTATTTTAGCACAGTTGTGAACTACAGTCCACTTCCTCAGTGGCACAGATGGTGTACAACATTCAAGCCCCAGTATTACAAGCACAGCTACACAGTTTCAGGGATAGATGTGAGATGAGACAGAGACAGAGATAAGGCAGCTGCCCAACTCACCTGGCCAGCCATGTTGCTGCTGGGGGGGAGGCCACTGGCCAAGGGAGCCTCCAGGCCCGGCAGCCCAGCATGCCTCTCTCTGGCATGGCCAGGCTCCCGTTGGATGGGGGGGCGGAAGGGGAGGCACCTGCCCGGTGCCGAGACTACAATTCCCAGAGGGTGCTGTGGTATGAAGTGCCACTCTATTGGCTGGTCTCACAGGCGTTGGCACCTGTGATTGCTTGAGAGGGCCAGAAGGGGTGGAACTTCCACCCTTTCTGGCTCCTGATTGCCTCACAGGCCTATTTAAGGCCACATGGTTTCTTGGGATAGTGCCATTCCAGCTCGGCTCTTCCCACCCTCCCTCCCTCTTATTGGGTTCAAGGGAGCTATGCTGTTGCAACTTTCTGGGCACGGTAGCATAGGTCTTTGATCTGGTCTGCGTGGTTTCCAGAGCTGCGTAAGACTGAATCGGGAGTCCAAAGGGACCTGGGATACTGGGAGCATTACAGCTTTGCCATTGCATGGGCAACACTGATTCAGCATCCCCCAGTGAGAAGGGTAGAGATCTGTACATGTGATCAGCTGGTTACCAGAGATGCAAATGGGCAATTAACCAGTTACCCCTTTGTCATCCCAAAGCTCGGCCGTGACCAAGCATAATGGTTCATCATCATTATCGGATTGGTCAATGACAGATCCAGGCCTCATACATTTCACCTGTTGTCAGTAAAGTTTTGGCCTTTTCCTTCCAATTGGGCTTAGTGTGGTCTTTCTTGCTGGCAAATGACAATTGTATGACTGGTCATAAAACCTTGAAAGGGCTGGTTTAGAATAAACATATTGGCATCTGTAATGTAAAATACAGGTCTGCTAGGTTGCTAATTGACCTGGAAGAAAGAAAATTCTATTGAAGGCAGAGGGTTTTTCTTGAAGAAGAAAAAAATTATTATATTCACAACTTGAATGAAAAGCATCCTATTAATATATGTAGTGTGCCAAGAAGCCCATTATTACTGTCCAGTTCTTTGATCAAAGGCTGGAAATAGTGAATGTATACCAATTTAGCTGTTTTCCCTCATATTTTTCCTCTTGAAATTCCTTATTTCACCACAACCACTTTGAGATCAGTTAAAGAGTGTCCTGGGAGACTGAAGCGCTCTTGCATTAGTGGTTGTATATTGCCATTTCTGATGTCCATTTATTCTTTTGCATAAGGCTTGCCAGTTCTACTTATGTAAAATAGAGAAAGCCATTCCCAAACTCTGCATGAATTCAGAGACTTGAATATTGTGTTCCATCAGTGCCTTTGGAAAAGTGGATTTTTATGCATGAAAGTTCATGCTAAAATAAACATATAAATTTTAAAAATGACATAACACTACTATCCCCCCCCCCTTTTCCTCAAAGGTATTTCCAGCTATAAATAAAACTGATCTCAGTAGCCCAGAAGTGGAGTTTCAATGCAAAAAACTATAGGGTATGAGATTTCTAGTTGCTGGAATCCTGAAACAAAAGATTTCTCATACATCTTCACTCTTTTAGAAACATCAGCACAAGCTGCAGCAGAGTAAGAGTATTACCTTACTCTCCTCTGAAAAGACCTGTCTTCATCATACCTTGCAAGATAAAAGTAAGTGAACGACAAAACATATGAGGTCAAATAATATATACAGTTGTTGTATTTATCCCAGATGTTCACTTCTCCATGCAACTTATCAAGAAACCTTATTCTCAATGTCAAGTGGTTTTAACACAAAGTTGTAACTGATAACCTGCAGCAATATGGAATGTCCTTTTTGCTGTTTTCTCCATGACAGCTTTGAAAATCAGAGAATGACTGGTCCAAACGAATGAAAGACAAGGAAATCATTTGTATCCTAAAGAGGCATTTTGTTTGCTTTAAAGTCTCTGCTGAATTATACACTTCGACCAGCAGGAGAGAAATTTGCTGGACCAGCAGAGACTTACGCGAAAGCAAGATTTTATATATGCAGCTGAAGTGAATGCAGAAATATATTAACATATACATTTGCATCCACACAGTTATGCTCAGCTAGACTTTGTTCAACTGGCTGGAGGCCTGTTTTTATACATGTGGGATTATAATGCTCATGGCTCAAGCTTGTAAGGGCCAAGAGCCCTACTAAGTATCAATGCCACAAGTTAAGATATTTTCAAAATCTGATTTGGTGATTCAAGTATTTGATAAGGAAAGAAGTGGTCTCATTTTCATAATCCTTACCCTTCCAGAATACAGCAGGAGTGTATAAATTGCACCAATATTAATAGTGGATATGATGATGTTAAATAGTAACTTTAAATATCCTAAACTAGTTCTTTCTCAGTGCCACTGGAATTGCCCCAAACTGGAGCATAGTGGCTGTTCTTGGAGATTCATCTAAATTTCAGTGGACAATTGACGGGAATACCCTGGAACAAGTAAAAGTTTTATGTACCTGGAACTGATTTTCCATCATTCCCTGACATACATATTTTATTGCACTGTAGTCTTTATAATCAGAGTCAACAAGCCAAAATCTATCCATTATTGAGTAAGACAAAAGGAAGATCAGACATTTTTATGTAAAATTCTTGCTGGAAGATAAATGTCTGAATGTCATTCTTGTAGTTGCCAAATTTCTCTCTCACACAGCTAGGATTAGAAACCTCTATGTACAAAGGGACAGTTAGAGTTGAGCAACTTCCATTATTCTTGTATTGGTGTGGGAAATTTTATTTTTGGGAATTTGATGACATGTATATTTTGACTGAATGCTTAAATTTTGGGTCTATAGACTGTAATAAATTATGAATGAATAACTGAGGTTCATCCAACCCATCCTGCCTTCACTGTTTCCACTGCATTTCATACTGTTCTCACTGATAATTTTCAGACAGAATGTAACAAAATACCCATTTCTTCTGATGACGAGTTCTTGGACATTAGCCAACATCTTTTATGGTGTTGTTTTGTACTCTGGATTGTTCCCTGTTCTTTGTGAGGGAAACTCTTTAACTCATGACAATGAGAGTTTCTCCATTTTAGACAACGTAATTAAGAAGCCCCAAGCAAGAGACAGGCATATCTGATGCAGACTGCAAAATTCCTAGGTGAAGACTTTCAATTGATGCAGCATAGCTATTAAGGTTTATAAAGCACAGTATTGTACATTGCAAAGAGTGAAATATGAAGAAGTAAGAAAATATCTGGGGGGGGGGGGGGTTGCAACAAAAAAAAAAAGTATTGAGATATTAACCTTTCTTCTGACTAGCAATTTGCCACATGAAGAAAAATATTTTTTCATCCAAACATCAGTTTGCTATACCAAGCAATGGACCATCTTCATTCAGATGCCATCTGCCTCAGGTGATTATTTGTCTTTATATTGTTCCTCAGCAAAGAATAAGAATCTTTTGAGAGTGATAGTTTGGAATATTGAAAATTCCATCACTTTGTCAAAAATTTGTCACAGCTTGCATGTGTCAAATCCATTTATCAGCACACTGCTGAAAGTTGCTTGAATAAAGAATGCCCCTTGATTTGTAATATGGGGTTTCTTAATACAGCATGGCTTCAACTTTCCTCATTTTAATGATGAAGAGAATAAAATGTTGAAATATGAGTAAACTTTTCTCCATATTGTCAAATTATCTCAAGGGGAAAAAAGTGGGGGGATCCACACCATGTTTTCTAAATAATGGGTTGGCTCTTCCTTTTTTCCCTCCTCATCTTCCCTCTGCCTCCTCTTTGCAGGCAGGAGCACACCTTGAACACAGATCTTCCCCAAATGGTTCCACAAGCAGAGAGATAAGGAAAGCCAACATTTCCTGATTTTCCCCTCCCTCTGCAGCCACAACACAACTCTCCCTCTACTCTGAAGACTTCCCCAGTGTTCCAGAGCAGATGTCTTTTGTGAGGGAGCGAGAATAACTCATAGTCATCTCCTCCACTGTTCCATCAGGATGGAAAGTCTCTGATAAGATGGAAGGAGTGCATCCATTCATGGAGAAAAGATTCTGGATCCAAGAGACTCTGTCTACTGTATCTCATACCATCCTCTATAGAACTTAGGAATGGATGCTCCCCATTTTTAGTTTTGCTAATGAAACCATTGCAAAATGTGCAGCTGGTACTTGGAGCTATGAAAAAACCAACAGAAATATGAAATAGTGCTCTTAATTCTTAATAAAGACATCAATCATTTCTAATGTTGACATCCTAAATGTTCAACATTATGTACATACACTTTTCATTTCTGTTCCAAATCTTGTATGTTTTGAAAATATTAGCAATAATTAATTAGGAAAATCTGGTTTTGAAAGACATAAACAAATCTCCCTAAAAATATAATAGTTCTTTAATTTCAAGAGGCAACATATCTCATAATTACTTTCATCACTTACTTGACAATACTTTCTGGGATATTTACATATTCCATTGGAATTAGTTCACTGAGCTCTGCCAAAGTGCTGACATATTGTATCTTACTGCTGAATTTTGAGCTGGAACACAAAAGTACCTTTAAATAATTAAGCAACAGACACATACAAATGTGCAAGAAATGCATATCATTTTAAGTCTAATAATTCACTCCACACTCAGTAACAAGTAGCTAACAATGCAGCCCTATGTATGTCAATTCAGAAGCAAGTCGTAAGAAGTTACAATTAGTCAATGGAACTTATTTTCAGGTAAGTGTGTATAAGATTATAGTCTAAGGGGCTCGACAGACCACCCCGAAAGGGCAGGCTGGAGCTGCCCATTTTTACTCCTGATGGAAGCTACACCAAACAAATACCATGGCTTCTATCAGGACTGCTGAAAGCGGGTTCTTTTTAGTTTGTGCAGTAGGCATCATGAGTGCGCCAATGGCACACTTGCACACAGCGATGATGCACGCGCGGTGCTGCGACGTTTAGACACTGCGCCATGTTTGTGTCATCATGGCGGCCTCCATGTGTATAGGGCCATGCCATAATAGCGCCGTCACCATGTGGTAGGGCTCAGGAGCATGCGGTTGCTTTACAATCCCGAGCCCTAAAATTGGCCCCAGACCGCCATTTATTTCACATATAAGCTTCCCTATCAATCAGCATGGTGTAGTGGTTTGAGTGTCGGATTACAACTCTGAAGACCTGGGTTCAATTCCCAGTTCAACCATGAAACCCACTGGGTGACCTTCGGTAAGTCACATGCTCTCAGCCTCAGGGGGAGGCAAAGGCAAACACTCAAACCACTACAACACACTGCTTAGAATTAGCATTTCTAACCAGTGGACACTGAGGCTGAAAGGGGAGGTTATAGATAAGAAATCTACTGAGAATACAGTTTTTGACAAGGTCTTAGCTCATTGCTCACTATAGTAGCTCTTACACAGGTTCTTCTGAAGAAATGGTTTGATGTCTCCCCTTTAAACATCTTTCCTAATCTCTTTTTTTCCAGAGTGCAAATAATCCTATACAGAAAGACATCTGATTAGGCACAAGTTCAATAATTTTTGCGGTTTCAGTAATGGTACCTTATAAAAGGCCGTGTTACTGCTAGAATTGTTCTGATAAACCAAGAGGGATGGACAATGATGAAGGATTTCAAATTCTTTCTTAACCTGTGTTTGAAAAGAAAATATATTTTAAGCATCTTTAACTTGAATAATAAGACCAAGAAAAATGTCAGTCATGTGCAGATCATATCCATACATTTCCAGGACATGCACTTTTGACAAACAACCATAAATGAAGCATTTCCCCATTGTTCAGTGGTGAGCCAAAATATGTACATTAGTACATATTTTGGACCTGTTATAAGTAACAGGTTTTTTACTTTCATTTTTTAAAATCACCATATGTGTTTTGGGCCTTTAACACTCAACAGAGCTAGAGATAACTGTTGCATTTCTCTTGGGGTTGGCGCTTGGGACCTGCTATTGGAAACACTCGCCACTCCTGAACTAAACCCAAAGTAATCAGAAGTTCACTTCTTCTGTAATCCATTCCCCTTTGGGGGAGCAGAGGGTTGGCCACAAAACAAAACATAGGAAGGTGTCTGTACTTCTGGAAGATTCCAGGAAAAAGTGGGGTTCTATCTGAGGAGGTCTATGGAGGCTGTTAAACTATTTTGGGAATGGTACACAGTAGGTAGGATTAATGATACCCACGTTTGGTTCAGTTCTGGAAATAGCTCAGCAAAAGTGAAACATGTCAATTGAAGTTTTTGCATGTAATGTTGAATTTCGTTTTCTCTGCATAGCACCACTACCAGTCACTCAGTGACTTCAGCACCAGCTTTTCGGTTCACCTGACTTACTAACTAGGGCGGGTTACAGACCGGCAGCCTCCGAGGCCCCGATCCGCCGCTTTCCAGGCTGTGGGGAAGCGGCAAAAGGCCACTTGCAGCCTGAAAAGGGGTGCCCTTGGGGCTTCAAGCCCCAAGGACACCCCGCGGTGGCGGGGAGGAGGAGAAAGGGGCCACTTGGCCCCTTTCTCCCTTGCTTCGCTGGGCGCAACCATCTGAAGGCTGTGCCCAGCAATGCAAAGCGGCGACGCAAACCAGGAAGGAGCTCCGAAACGGAGCTCCTTCCTGGTCCGCACAAAGGGCGCACTAAGCGCCCTGGCGCGGACCGACGACGTCACGTCCGCACCACCCCGTATAGAGGCAGCGCGGTCGTGACGTCATCATGGCGGCCCCCATGTGGAAGGGGAGCCGCCATTTTGTACGGACTCAGTCTGTACTAGGGTTAGGGGGGTGCGGAAGCACCGCACCTTCCTAACCCTAGTACGGACTGACTCTGTACTTTCATGGCGGTTTGTAACCCGCCTAGAAACCCTTTCATACTACACAATTATGGCACTATCAGTTTTACTTTACTCTATCTTAAGGAATTCTGGGATTGGAAGTTTAGGGATGAGTATTGCGAATTCTCCTTCAGAGAGCTCTACTGCTTCACCAAAATATAACTCCCAAGATTCCAAAAGAGGCAGGAGTGGCAGTTGAAGCAGAATCATAGTGCTACAATTGTGTAGTATAAAACACAAAAGAGAATACTGCCCGAAGAGAATATTGAGAAAACAAGCAGTGGTCCACACACCGCCTATCAATCATTTGGTAACATCTTTTCATCCAGCCCAGGCCTGGCATCCTTCTCCTTGGTGTTGCTCCATTCAAGTAAACTACCATATAGTCTTCAGCTACCATGAGCTCCAAAGTGCTTATTACATATCTGAACAGGGGGGAAAAAGAAGAAGAAACAGTTAAGGAAAGAAGGGGGAAGAGTAATAACTTTCCAACTAGTTCTGAATTTAAACCCACATAATGTGATCTTATAACATAAACAGCAATTAAAGTTTCCAGAAAACAGATGGCCCTGAAGGAGTGGCTAATAACTTTGCTCGCTGGGTTGGGGCCATGGCAACTGCAGATTGCCACTCCTTTTTGCACCGCGGAAAGGGCGCCTTCAGTGTTCCTTCAGTGCAACATGTGTAAACACTGTGCCACAGAAACACCATGGTTCTGCTGCACGTGTGGCTGGCCGTGCAGGTTCCCGGAGGACTGGGGACATGCTGCTGACTGAATGACATGCCGTCCACCAGGAAGCCGGCTCTTTTTGACTGTCTGTTTCACCTGTTAACCTGTAATCAACACAATTCTACTGGGGAAAATTGGGACTAGCCCCTTTAGGAGTTTGGGACATTCTTGGTAATTTTGATCTTCAAGGAGGGGGGGGGGGGACTGGAGAGTACAGTAAGGCATGTAAATGTCTGTGCTTGCCTCCTTCACAGGGTTGCTGGGAATTGACTGCTGAGCATGATACGTGGCTGCGGAACATCTTCGAAATTAAAATGTGGACCAGTACTGTGCTTCATCCACAGTATGGTCTGGTTTTAAGACTGACATTTTGCTGCTGTAGAAAGGGTGCTTATTGTTTCACCACTGGGAAATTAGAGTCAGCTCAGGGAAGACAGTATTTGTTTAAAATAAAATCACACTCTACTGACACTTAACAGTAGCAACTAGTACAAAAGCATATATCTGGGGGTTTTCTCTCATGAGTTCTGTCCGCCCACCTGGTTCCGTCCTTCCTACGTTAACCAAGTGACATAGAAAGAAGTAATGGCTAAGCAGCTTCCATGTCCATATAGGGGATTAAGAGCCAGGGTTTACATCTTCAATTATTTTGTATAAACAATTACAAATAATTGGCCTAAATCCAATTGTTAGTCCGTTGAATCAATGAAACCTACATAAGTAAAACGAGTACCCAGCTTGTTGTGGACAACTGGCTTACACATTGTAAACCACTCAGAGACTGCTTAATTCAGTATGAAGCACTACAGAAATGTAAATGTTATTGCTATTGCTATAAATATTGATTTACGAAGTTCCAATTGATTCAACAAGCCTACTTGGACCTGACAACTGGATTTTGGGATACAGTGCTTAATGTGAAACTGTTTAGATTGACCTCCTTGTGTATGAAGTCTGGCCATTGCTAGTGTCACTGGAAGCCTTTATGACATTGTGAACAGCATGCTGTGTATGTTGGTAACAAGTCAGTCATGCACATTCATTAACATTTCTAATAAACCATTACAAAGATTTCCCAGTCTTTCATGATATACTGAAGTCTGACTCCTGCATCTAGTGCAGGGGTGGGAAACCTGGGGCTGGGGCTCAATCTCTCCTGTGATCTCCTTGCAGGCCACACCTGCACATCCAGGAGGACAGCATTTGACATCAAGTCACTTCTGGCCACCATTTACAGCCAATCTGCAGATGAAAATGAGAGCCAAGATCCTGCATTGCCAATATAACTACAACAGTGGAGCTCTGTCATCATAGTTGTCACCACACACAAAAAACTAGCTTTGCAGCCTGGAAGGGCCCCAAGCATTTCCAAGGTGCTGCAGATTGGGGCATTATGAAATGACACCTGCAGCCCTCCCCTGATATCAAGGAGGGAACAAGCAGCTGGAGAGATCCTTCAGGATCCTGCCAAAACCGCTTATCTAAATGTGCCCTGTGACCAGGTTATTGTTGCAGACATCAACCGAAATCCTACTGTTAGTCACAAACACAGTAGAACCACTGAATCAATTGGTTTTACCAATGTATTCACTCACTCATTCAACAACTGATTCAGTGAGTCTACGCTGGGACTGACCAACATGATTCCAACTATTATTTCTAAGCACCCTAATCTCCAGCACTTCAGAAATGCTTAAGCTGGAGCACTACCAGGCTGCAAAAATAGAGGAGGGGGCAGGTGATGTTTGATCATTCAAGACTGTAAACATGAATCCCCCCAGTTACAAGTGCAGCTTATCTCATAACTGCCGAACAGGATGTCAGCTCCGGGTGTGAAAGAATTGTCGGTTTTGGAGATGCTTTGGAAATGGTACCTACTTTGTGGGCTTTTTTGTGTGGCATATTTTTCAGGCTGAAAATCATGCTAGTTTTTTTTAAAGCTTCAGAAACTGTCAAAATGGATGTGGGGGTTCATGTTGCCTGTAAACCACACTTTCCTCACTCCTAATCAAGTGGGTAGGCAGGGCCAAGAACTAGTAAATAGTGTTTGCTGACTTTTATGTATGTGGTCTTGTGGGACAGAATTTTTGACTAATGCTTCAAATGCTCACAGTAAAGGAAAATTCCCTGGATTATTGGCAGTGCAATGAAACAAAATAAATCAATAAGCTAAAACTGGTCTTGGTCAATCAGCTTTGGGTGATTTAAACCTAAAACAACTAGCAGAGATGTATGATAAACTTTGGTGAATAATCACAGTAGGGCATGAGGGTGACTAGCACGTTCTAATTTTAGTTTGTTTCAATGTACAAATGAAAGATCTGGTTCAATGAGATTAAATGTCAAAAAAGCATATTCCGGAGCTTTCATGTCACATTTTAACATACAATTTATCTCTTGCTTAAACAGTAGTTACAAAGTTACAGGTATAAATTCTCAAGACTTGACCCCATTCTTCCCATCACTCACAGGAAAAGGTTTTCCATGACATAGTGGTAATCAGTTCGGCTGCTGTCTGGTAGAAAACATGCAGCAAACACAATGATGGCATTTAGACCATCACCATAGTATCCTATGGAGGAGACAAAAATGCATTTAACAAAAGATGTTTAACAGGGCAAAGTCAAGAATACAATCTGGCAGACTACACACATTACATCTATTTATCTGAAATCTTAAGAGACAGTGTACCAGATTGCTATCGTCAAGTCTCAGACAGACCGATTGTTATGATACTCTTCTATATAGAAAGGCTATCCTGTGGTAGCCATGTTAGCCTTAGAGCAAAGTACAATAACATCCCAGAAACAGTGATACCTTTATTAGCCAAGCAAAATGCACAAAATACACGATGAAAGCTTTCAAAGGTGCTGCCTGATGAAGAAGTCAGTTGAACTTTGAAAGCCAGCCTCATGTATTTTGTGCATTTTGGTTGGCCAATAAAGGTGTCACTCTTTCATGGATGTTGGGTGTTATTGTACTCTTCTGTATAAAGTGCAAGAAAAGAAGACACAAAAATCTACAGCTCTTTAAGCAATGCAATTCTGATAGCTCAAAACTCCAACACAAAGTTCCAGTGCCTACACACTGCAGATACAGACAAGGCTGCCTCAATTCTCATGAGAGCGACAGCCATTTTTGTCAGGCCATTTCCAATCAGTTATTACTTTCTGAGGATCGTTCTAACTGCATATATATCTGGAAGGGGCTGTTTCATACACTTCAGACCTCCATGTCAGCCTAACCCAATTGGGAAATAGATACCTCTTGTACAAACCTCAGCTTCCATTCAGTAGGCTAAACACTAAACTGCCTAGAATGAATGCTAAATGAAAGCAATGGTTAACAAAATAAGATACAAGAGCTGGAAACAGAGAGCTCATATGTATTAAAATGTACCAAGATACCAGTTTTGGTACATAGTGAAACCTCCAGAGACTATAATATCTTAGTATGAACTGGAGTAGACAAGATGAGTGCAGAGTGGTTAAATAATTGGATTCACCCTCTACTTCATGCATCACCTTCTCTGCCATGCCATCATAAGGGTAGAACAGTTGGTTGAAAGGCCATGTTAGTGGCTACTGGTACAGAAAACATCAATTTATGATTTTAGTGGGCCCACAAAAGAACAACAACAAGCCTTCAGACAGGAATTAGGAAGAATCATTTTAAATCTATTAAATATTGGAGATTAAACAAGAATTTCATTAAGGAAGCTACACATAAATATAGCATTTACAATAATCAAATGTATGAGCAGACAGATTATGCTACAGGCTAACACTCCCCCCCCCCTTTTTTTTTAAAACCCAGACTTTCACTTCTTGTATGCCTATATGGGTTTTCATTGCTTACATAAATGAGCAAATCCTCGGCGACTCACAATGCAATTTCCATCATATGCTGCTGTCATAGGCGCTTCCTCCAAATTGGCCCTGAGCCTGGCAGAGTTTGTGCACTTTGGCAGATGTGGTTCTACAATTACACAGGCCCTCTTTAATCCTGCCAGCCAGTAATTCCATTTAAAGCCAAATAATTATGTACAATGTGGCATTTTTTTAGTCACGCTTAACATAAATAAATTATAACAGGCTACTGGGATATATATTTTCGTGCCTTCTATTATGCTTATTCATTCAGTACTAAAACTCAGGAAATTAATTCAGGTTCTTGCTTGCCTGGAAGATTTCCCTGCTAATCTCAGAAGCATCAGAATTGGCCATGGATAACTGGTTGTGCTCAGGACATGCTGAAGAATATTCTTTAATTTGATGTCATGTTCCAGGACTTCAGGTCATACATTGTAAAGAACTACTAAGAACACTAACCTCTACCGAGCCAAAGGGAGAACAGGGAACAAGACCATTTGTGGCACAATATTTCCTACCATATATACTCATATATAAGTCGACCTCATGTATAAGTCAAGGGCAGGTTTGGGGGCCAAAATTATGGATTTTGATATGATCCACGTATAAGTCGAGAGTAAAACTTGAAGATATGTAACAAAATGTAAAGGTCAAGGAAAATAAAAATGATGCCAAAGAATTTACAGAACTCTGGCAGGCATAACAGTCTGTACACACCCTAAACGCTGGATGGATGAGAAGGGAACTACAGTAAATGGTGGCTGTTCAATATTGGGGGGGGGGAGTAAACAGGTGTGGGCAGGGCTAAGCAAAGACACACACCTATTCTCTCAGCACTCCATTGAGGCGAAGTGCCTAAAAGCCATTGCTGTCACAATTTTCCTACCAAGGCATTCAAAAAAGTCAAAAAAGATTCTGTTTCTAAAAGGAATTCTGGATCTGGAAAACTGAGTATTTTAAATAAAATTATTTAATTAGTCATGGAACAATATGTCCCATGTGATAAATGTATTGCTGCTACCATTACAGTACAGACCTTTGCACAGTAGAAATCTTTTGGTCCACACCTGTTTCTTCAACAGGAAGTAAATTCTGAATTTGTTCCAACAGCATTAAGATAATTTCTATGAAGATCATTTTCCAATGTTTTGGAGCTAATTTTTCTCCATGAGTCCAACAATGAATTTAGAGTCCTCCTACCTCCATGAGAAATGACTTTTTTATATGGTTCAATTGCTTTCATATCAATCCTATGTTCCTGGTCTCCGATGACAACTGTCCTCCACAACCTGTTGTCCTCTCTCTCTTCTTCAGCAGTATACTCTGGAATTGATTCAGATGCCTGATGGGCAATTTCTTTACTGGCTGGCTGCTCTTCTGAAGAAATGAGAAGAAAAGATTAGGGCAATAAGCACCACTAAACTTCCTCCAGAGAATCAGCATTGCTCACATCTGTTCTCAGTTACAATACTGTAACGTCATTTTGAAATCAATTCTGCCACGAGCCTAATCATATGATTCTCAAATTATCTTCACTGGATAAAGACCAGAATATGATCTTGTAACATTAAAGAGTAATAGCCAAATCAACATCTCTTTCTTTTTATTACTTCAATACAGTACTTTAAATCTGTCACAGGGTTAAAGCAAGCACTCGGGCTTTTTGGGGGCAGCCCACCCTAATGTAAAGTTTCCTACCTAAGTGTCCTTTGGCACCACTTCCCCCTTATGCTGCTGTGTCATTCTACTGTTACTGATTGGTTTTGCATCACCAGCATAATGATGATGATAATAATAATAGTAATAATAATAATAATAATAATAATAATAATAACTTTTATTTTTATACCGCTTTTGCAGAAGATCAAAGTGGTGTACACAAATGGCCCAGAACAAAATGCTCTTAACTCTTATGGTAGATGTTTATTAGCAGCACCATGCACAAAGTGCCTCACCCATAGTTCTGCCAGTGCAAGTGAGTGAACCAACATTTTTGTTTTGATCTTTAAAGTCTCATTATGGCACCTATGCCAATGTGAATATTTGTTGTTATTGCTGTCTGCCTTCGAGTCGTTTCCGACTTATGTTGACCCCCAAGGCAAATCTATCATGAGGTTTTCTTGGCAAGATTTGTTCAGAGGAAGCTTGCCATTGCCTTTCCCTGAGGCTGAGAGAGTGTGATTTGCCCAAGGTCACCCAGTGGGTTTCATGGCTGAGCTGGGAATCAAACCCTGGTCTCCAGAGTCATAGTCCAACACTCAAACTATGTCACTACTGGGTTAGAAACAGGTGCTAAAAATAAAATCTCAGTACAACATTAGAGATGAGAGTAATGAGTGATTTCAAGAAAGCCTACTGTATTTTTATAGGAATACTTCATAATACTGTTAAACAGGAAAAGATAAAGGAAACCAATTACTAAATTAAAATAGAGGAAGGACAGTAAAATTAGAGAATCATTCTACAGGTAAGGTAGAAATTGAAACAGTATCAACATCTGCATCTAAACTAACAGTAGCTGAGTAACCAATCAGTGGGGCACTGCAGAATCTTTGTCCCCCAGAGATTCTCATTAGGAACTAGAGACAGATGTGGCCCATGATCTGAGTATGGAAAGCATTTCACCCCCAAATGACAGGATGAAGTAACCAACTCTGCTCAGACCATACATCTCTGATCATAGGTTTCTGTAAACAGTCAATGAATTCCAATGTTACTGTGAGGATAGTCAGTGCTCCACTTCACAGTCTCCCTTGTCTTACATTTATCTCCAGCTTTTCTCTAATCATATCATTTTCAGAAAATACAGTTATTACCTTTACTTTGAAAATGGCTGAGTATTGCATCTTTTGGGTAAAATGATTTATCTTTTATAAATAAGTTGCACTGTCAAGAATGAGAGCTACAACATTCACTGCCTTTACAAGGCTTGTGATGGATATACTGGAGCAATACAGAATTTGATCCATGCCATCTCTACCTGTTTTTAAATTCCCAAGGTGTCATTTTGAACAGCCTTCTGTGTTGTGGTCTGGATTTGAATATTCATCATGTATGCCTAAAATATCCAAAAGAATATTGCCGAGGTAAATTTGAAATGTTTATTGCCTGTGTTCTTTTGTTAGAGTAACTATTTGAGTGGGCAGGATGTTACCTTTTTGGATCACTTAATAGGTTTAATGTGGAACAATAAAGATAGATGAATCAATAATTTTAAACCTAAAAATAAATTGTTTGGGTTGTGGTTGGGCATGCCAGATGTTATTAGATTTAGCCTTTGACAGATGCCTCAGGAGCACACTCTTGTCCAGAAGAACATATGGCAGAAAATGAAATTGTCCTTACATAACCTGGTTGTTTGGCTATCTAGTTGTAGTTGCTGTGCTGCTTGATGAAAATTAAAGACTCCAAATATATAAGGTTGCATCTACTTATCACAGGGAAATTAAAATTTCATAGTATTGCCATGATTTGGCCTGCCTTTAATTGATTTCAGCAGTCTTTAACTCTTGCGATAAATCAGTCTCAAATACATTTCAGAGCCATTCTCTATATGGTAGAGTCATATGGTTAATGATATCATTTCATTTTTCAGGTAGGTGACAGCATGTTAGACTGCCTTCTCATATAAGAGTCCACCTAGCCAGCAGTCAGTAAATAGTACATAAGGGCAAAAGTTAGCATGTCAGAGAGAACTGTTTTTAGGATCCTTAAATATGGGACCCCAATATTTGCACTCTAATGTGAAACTAGCCAAAGCTTGTCCACAAAGTGATACAATCTGATTCTGTAGCATATGCTATTTAGCTGTAAGTGGAATTTGTTGCTACATAGATTACCATCTTGAGTCCCTATATCAGGAGAAAGGCAGGATAAATAAATTAATAAATAAATAAAGTAAGTTTAGGATTATATCACTATTACTAGTGCTTTGTTGTACAGTACAGAACTATGATCAGAATGCTGTTGGGGAGTTATGAATGGATCATCTGGAGTTATGCATTCGTAACTGTGTGGTAGTCACAATCCTTGGGTAGCACCTAGTTTAGGCCAGGGGATACACAGAGACCATGAGAGCCCCTCAATTCCCACTTACCAGGAAGGAACCACTGTGACTGATGGAGGTCTATTCCCCTATCACTTGGGAAGCAGCTGAATGACATTCCTATCCCCCCCTAAAGTGAGTGATCTCTGGTGTCAGGAAGAATTGCAACAGGGACCCTGTATCTGCCTGTCCCAATGAAGATCATATATTGGGGGGGTGGGGGTGGGAATGTCAGTCAGCTGTTCCCTGAGTGACAGGGGAACAGACCTCCATCAACTGGAGTGATTGTTTCCTAGTAAGTAGGGATTCACGGGGGTGGGGAAGGTCCATGATTCACTATGTAGTTACATAACTACAGTAGCTATGCATCCATAACTACCCAAAATGATTCTGACATATATGTTCCGTATTTTCTGTGCCTGATAAAGAGACCTGGAGATCTTGAAAGCTTGCATGTATTTTGATGCCTTCTTAGTATCATCATCATCATCATCATCATCTATATATTGCCTTTCCCCCAGAACCAAGCTCCAAGTTCCAGTAACGATACTAACAAAACATGAAGCTTTAAAGGCTGCCCAACATCTCATTTTCAAAGATGGGCTGTTTTTCATACCTGTATTTCTCACTTTAGCTTTTTGACCTAGGTTTCTATTGCAAATTAATTTCCCAGTACAGACCAGAATCCAAAGGAATATTTCTGTTCATTAAAGTATTCTTGTCATGGAATTGGGTAACTCCCTACACACAATGTAATGCCAAAACTGATTTTCTCCGAAAGTGGTTTAGATAATACAATGGACTACAACCAATGGGAAAGAAAAGTTTATCACAATGTAGCGAATGTCCACTAGCACAACATTGTGATAGATTAGTGTTTTACAAAGTCAAAATGGCAGCCAGCCTATGAAGATACACAGTGGAGTTCCATATCTGATGATGAAAACCTCAATTCCTTTTCACTCAACAATATATCTTCATTATTTTCTGTGCTGGAAGGAACTGTTAAAATCACCTCTAAGTGTTCCTTGCCTTAAAAAACCATATGAAATATATGGGGTCACTGGAAATTAACAGATGACTTGAAGGCATATACATACACAGGTTGGAAGTATACACATATAGTCCAAGACATCTGGAGGGGGATAAATTAGGAATGCAGGACTAAGCTCCTCAGATGGGTCTCAATACAGATGCCAGCTCAGTTGTGATGCTGCCAGAACTGTGGAGGCTTGGAGGAGTGAAATTGCAAAAGCTATAGGCTTATCTCTGTCTGACAATATTTGGATGGCCTACCAGAGGGCTTGCAAAGATTTTGAAGAGTTTAGACAGAGCCTCGGTTTGGTGCCTGAGCGGCCAATTCCAACTGACCACTGCCTGCAATTCTGCATTTCTTTATATGTGTGTGTGTGTGGGGGGGGGGGCTTTGCCACAAACCATTCAAGCTAAATTGTCTGCTTTAGCCTTTGCAGCGAAAGCCCAAGGTTTGCCTGATAGCACATCTGACTATAGGGTTAGAAGGATGTTGAAGTGTTGGAGCAAGGCTTGAGTTCAAGTTGCAGACACTAGGAAGCCAATATCTCTGTCTATGGTTTGGGGGTTAAGGAAACAATGGTCTGTGCTTTATGCATCACCAACTGAAGCAACTATTTTTCATGCTAAATGCATTTTTCAGGTAAGCGAATTGGTTGCTTCTTTTAAGCATGATCTATCAGGTAAAGCTTTGGCCTTTGGTGATTTGGTGTTTTCCACACAGTGAGCAGAGATTATTTTAGGGGATCCAAGATGGATCAGAGACAGAAAGGTGCTTGGAGCTCATTGGGGTCCTGTCCTCAGAAGGAATTGTGCCCTGTATTGGTCTTGCATTCTTATGTATGCTTACAAGGCATTTCCCCTGGGTTTCTCCTTTATCATAAAAATCTCATCCCCTTTATTAAATTTCAATTCTGGTCTATTACATGTAAAGTGCTGAACAACCTGGGTTTCTGAGAGGTTAAATTCAGCATCCATTCTTTTAGAGTTGGAGCTGCTTCCACAGCAGCAGCCATGGGCTTTGGCCCACAGTCAATCCAACATATTGGACGTTGGAAGTCTTCTGTTTATAAGACTTACATACATAAGTTTGGATGCAAAGTTGTTAACCTTTGTTCTGTTTTTCTTTCAGCTTCCAGGTGCAGTCTGGTGAGATGGCAGGTCCTGATCTGTGGCCATAGCATGGTCTATTGGGCAGCAAGGCAGGGCCAACAGAGCCATTTTGGACTTCACCTTGATTTGAGTGAAGTTGCCATTCTTGAATGGTTAGGGAGCAGGGGTCTTCATTGGAACAGGCTGCTGCCCTTGCTGTTTGAGGAGCATGTTGGGCTTCTTCTGGATGTTTTACTCATTCAACTTGGTGCAAACGACCTGGGTTTGTGAAAAGGAAAGGCCTTGATTTGGCAGGCCAGAGACAATTTTCTGAAGATTCAGAGATATTGGCCCGTAGTACTCATAGTCTGGTCCTCTATCTCACCACGGCAAATTGGGCATGGTAATGGAAACCCTCACAAGCGTGATGTAGCAAGGAAGAGAGTTAACAGGGAAATCCAAAATTCTTTAACAAACAAATCTGGCTTTATGATTTCCTATCCACCTATTATTTTCTGGTCCGATAACCTCTATAGGAGGGATGGGGTTGACCTTTCTGAAAAGAGCAATCTGTTGTTTTGGGGAGGGGGGCTTACAGGAAGGGGGTGAGGGCTATGTGGGTCAACTTGGTGAGGAAAAGGGACTAAGCTTGACCATATCAGTGACAGTAATAGGGTGAAATATTATTAATTCGGTGTTCACAATTGGCACTCCCTTTGGGAGTGGGCTCTGGGACAGCCTTTACAAGTCAAGAGACCTGGGGTTGGAAAGGAGCCTGCCTTTGGGGTTGACATGTTTTTTCCTCCTCTCTTACAAACTTGTGGGATTTTGGGAGGGAGTGCCCTGTGTTTACCTTCCAATAGGCTGAACTGAGGGTTCAATCCAATATCTTGGCTTTACCTTGGGTCCTGGTGTTTCCCCCAAAGGTAGTCTGGAGTGGTTTTGGCCATGGGGTGACACCTAGTTCTTCGGCTAGACCCGCACCAGGATGCTTCCTCTTCTTGTAGTTTCCCAAAAAGTCAACTTTATTACTATTTGAATAGGTCAAATAAATGGCCCTTTATTTTCCCATATATACATGTCTGGTCTCGTTATTTCATCGTTGATCATCAATAGTTCTGAAGCAAAAAAAGGTTTCAGTGATGTATCTTTACCATAGCCATGACCATCTTGTGGTGTTCTCTTCTAAGTAATAGAGGAGGGAACACTTTTTCTAGAGATGGCACTTGATGAGAAGAATACTCTTCCCCACTCACTTCAAAAGAATACTCTCCCCAAAAAGACAGTGCTGTCCAATTATGAGAGGGACCTTTTGAGGGTTCTTTTTCAACCTAGTATTGCAGTCCTGAGCATCTAACATAAATTAATAACCATTATTATAGGAATAGCAATGCTAACTTCTATCAAAGCTTTACACTTTATGCTGAGAATCTACTTTCACTTCTGTAATGCTGATCACAGCTGGGCTCCCTGAGAGACAATTGCCTTTCCAGCACTAAGCCTACCTAAAAATAATACTGCAAGCACATACATTACATAGCTGCATGTGTGCTTTCAAATTACCCATTTAATTCATTACCATGTCCAGTATAGTCAAAAGAATCGGCTTCATCTGGGGTTTCGAGATCATCTACATTGATATCAATTTCATCTGGAGTGTCCAGGTTATCATCCGAAAGGACAGATCCTTCACTCTGGTCCAAAGAGAGATTGATATTTGGAGCAGTAAGCTTTATCCTTCTAGGGTTGGTGCCATCAAGATCAAGAGAGTTAGGAGGTTCTAAATAAGTATAAAGATAGATGAAAAACAATTACAGATATTCACAAGCTATATCAAGCAGCAATATTTAACCTTTTTAAAATATTGGTTCTGTGGATCTGTTCTAGTTGGAACTAACCAAAGGTCATCACAGAACATGAGTAGATTATAAGGAGGATTTTACACAGAAGGGAATCAGATAAGGGTTTTGTTTTGTTTTGCTTTTTTGCAATTTATTTTGTGGTATTAACCACAATTTCCCTGTAAAAAAGTTCAGATTGTTTCTGATTCTTTCCACAACTGTAGTCCAGACAGGTGAAGGCAAGCTCCAACTGTTGGTATTTGCCCTGTTATGTGATTTTTCTCAATAATTATACATTTTTGCCCATCCTGTTTCTGCTTTGGCTAATGCAAGATCTCCATTCTCCATTCCTTGCCTTCCCTTTCTGCTTATTAAGAGCTGAAGGTATTCTTAGGAGAAAGAAAAGGGGAACAAAGACTGAATGGAGAGGGGGGGGTTATAAACATGGCTGAGTGGAACAGTTTAGAAAATATACAAGGCACGTTCACCCTCACTTTTGCTGCTCTATTAAGAGGCGAAACAGACTGCCCCTTTCTGCTGGCACCAGGCAGCTTCAGAGTGTGGCATTTTGACATTGCATGCTCTAAAGCCGTCCGGAAGCTGGCTTCACACCGCCCAGCTATTTACACTGGGGCCAGCTTCTGGGTGCTCTGGCAGTGCAGCATTTAGATGCCGCACGCTACCAGAGTGCCTTAAATTGGGTTTCCCTCTGTGGTGGGATGGGAAAGCCAGCTTTCTGCCAACACAAAAAGGAGCAGCTGTTTGCCACTCCTTTTTCGGCCAGCAAAAAGGCAGATTGGGGCCACGGTGTGGTTGCTGCGGCCCCAATACAGCTTTGTCAGGGTTGGCCTGTTTAACGCCTAAGTCAAATTGTTGTGGGTTCAGTATTTCCTCAATCATCAAACTAAAATACCTTCTGGGGCACTGAAGGTGGTCTGCTGCCCTGCTAGTGAGTATTCTTCAATTTGTAACCTACAAAATAACTTTGTCAAGCTCTGACCATATATATCTAAGATCTGGTAGCAGCCATCAAAATCTGTCCCAGGTCTCTATTAGTAAAAGCTTGATCTGAAAGTGTACAGGCTGTAGACAAAATTAGCAAGGAAGTGTGGAGGAGCTAATTATCACACAAGCTCAGTTCTTTTGCATCCTGATGACACCCAACTGCAAAAGGAGGAGGATGGTGTGCTGCAAGTGATGATCACTTGTCAAAAGAACCATGGAATTAACTAAATAAAGCAATGTTAACACCTCTTTCTTCTAACAGTGGAATAATGTCATAGCAGAAGCAGTCCTCTCAACAACTAATTAAATGCTTAGGAAAAGAAGGAGGAACAAGGTTGCCTCACCAGGTCTCATCTCTGTAGCACTGGAGTTTAGCACAGCCTCACTGAAGGGGATATCCATTCCCACATCCTCTGATACCAATCTGAAGCACAAAAACAAACATAATAGGTCCTAATGAGAATGCTAAAGAAAGGCCGAGTTATTTTGCTTTTATAGGAGAAATTAAAATGCTCGACAGTTGCAGAAGTCCTTCTACCTGAAGTGAACTGGGTTATGCTAGAGAATTAGCACAGGCTGGAGAGAACAGAGGCTTCAGGCTTCAAGGACAATTCAGCTGTCTTTTTAGTACAAATCTTGGTTTGTCTTAAATAAGTCATTTCATGAATCTTCAGACATTGAAGGCAAAGAAATGAATTCTACAACGAACCCCAAGGCATGCACTAAGAAAAAAACAGCAGGAAAATACATAGGAACTCTAAAACTCTAACCAGACTGCAAAGAGCAGATGGAACTATATGTTTAAAAAGAAACACATAGACATATTTCTTTCTGAATTGACAAAAGCTTGAAGAAAGGAAGTACTGCATTCAGACCAGCCTCAAATATGTCGGTAAAAAGGACATCATGAAGAAGAAAAAAGGTATTATCTGTGTCAGGGTAGTAATCCACAAACAGGAGTAAAAGAGAAATAAAGGTCTTCATTACTATACATTGACAGATGAAAACTGAGTAGCAACTTAGAAAATTAAAAATGTGGATTTTTGAATAGCAGTAAGATGCTAACACTTAATGCTGAAAACTCATAGAAATTGAATTTCAGTTTCATTATCAGCCCTTCAAGTTGCAAACAAAAATGTTATTTCAATTTTTAAAAAGAATAAAATTTAGACATGACACTTATTTGTAAGTTGCTTCCTATATTTTTACCATGTGCCTGAGGTCCTGCAGCAATGTGTGAATATTGATAAAGGAGACTCTGGAAGGAGACTCTTAATAAAGGAGACTTTTCAATGAATTTGAAGAGGTAAAAGGCCAAAGCCCTTTTAAAAACTCCAAACTTTGTTAGAATCTCTGCTCTTTTAATCATGGGTGATCATGTAACCAGACTGCTGACTGATAAATAACCTATAACTTGGAAACAAAAACAAAACAAAAAGTCTACTTTTTGGAATATAATATGTAGTCATTATTTCCCATTAAATTAAAACATAACCTTTCCAGTGCTAGGGAAGCCTGGGAACTGTAGTTTATTGTGGCACCAGAATTATCTGACAGAGGAGGCTAAGGCGGGATACATACCGCCATTTAGTACGTATAGAATACGTACTAGGGTTAGGAAGGGGTGGTGCTTCCGCACCCCCCTAACCCTAGTACGTATTCTATACGTACAAGATGGCGGCGCCCCTTCCACATGGGCGCCGCCATCTTTACGTATCGGACGCTGAGCGTCCGTACGTGTCGTGGGGGTTGTGACGTAGCGAGTGCGCCCCTGGCGCCTCGCTACGTCGCAAACGCGACACAAGAAGAAGCTCCATTTTGGAGCTTCTTTTTCGCTCCGCGCGGGAGCCGCGCCGTCTGGAGGCTCCGGCTCCCCCGCGGATCTACCGGCGGCGGCGGCAGACCGCCGCAAAGCGGCGGTTTGTACCCCGCCCAAATGTCTAAAAAGACCTACAGTTTCCAGAATTCCTTAGCACTGAGCCATGGCAGTTAAAGAGGTCTCAAACTGGATTATGTCTGCAGTGAGTTTTGGACTCAAGATAATTAAACAGATTATCTGTGACTTGTTAGGGAAAATGGACCTCTTTAACTGCCAGTTAAAGCAGTCTCAAACTGGATTATTGCTGCAGTATGTTTTGGACCACAGAGACATAGCTGTGATAGGCTTGAATATCAGTATGCAAGGGATCTTCTAGTACCTTTGAGGCTAACTGAAAGGAAAAAAAGTTGTAGCTTCCTCTGATGCATGAATGTTTAATTATCTGTTGTAAATGCTTCCCTAGTATTAACATCAAATAGACAATTACCCAGGTCTCTGTGAAACTGGAGCAACACTGGCCTGCTCTGGTCTGCAAGGATCCTACTTCTTCTCTGGGAATTTTTAAAGATTGTAGACAGAGGCTCTGCAATTACCTCTGCAACTTCCTTTACTATTCTCAGATGCAGTTCATCTTGCCCTGGTGTTCTAAAGTCACTTAAAGTAGCTATGTGTTTCCATGCCACTCTTTGCCTATGTTGGGATGCACATACCCAAACACAAAGTTTATCATTTATTCTACTTCTGGAAGAAATATGACTTCAAATATTCTGAAATGTGCTATATTTATGAATTACATTAATTAGTTAGCAGCTAGAAAGTGTCAATATTTGTCAATATTTTTTAAAAAGAGACATCACATTATTTAGGAATTTTAAAAGTCAGAAAAGGAGAAGAATACACTTCTTTAAACCCACATTTACCAAATTTTATTTGAAACCCCCCCCCCCGCCCCCGTCCCATAAGTTCAGTTATGAAAACTGCCACATTTGGCCAGTCTGGATGAGCCCACTATTATGACTGAGATGAGTTATTCTGAGTAGTACATTCAGCTACAAAGGATGCATAAGAATTCCCACTAATTATATGCATGAGTCAAGGCCTTTGATGATGATCATCTTACTGTGGCGTCTAGAAGAAACTTTACAGTATCATCCAGATGTATGATGCACAGAGAACTCCAAAGAGCTTCAACAAAAGGGACAAGATGTAGAAATGAAGCATCTACTGTATTTGTTTCATTATCAAAGTGAAGGGAACAATTCTGGCCACAATCAAAAAGACAGTTAGGAAAACATTATTTTATAACAGAAGGCCAAGCAAATATATTTACCAAGCTCAGCTGCTCCCGCTGAAAGCATTTCCTTATTGGCTTCTCTGTCTCTTGCATAAGCAATTTATGAATAATCTGCTGTAAACTTTCATTAGAGGACCTGTACATATCTTTTTCAAAATCAATGCAGCAAAATTAATACAGTGGGCCCTTGTTATCCACTGGGGTTTGGTTCCAGGATCCCCTGTAGATAACAAAATCCATGGATGCTCAAGTCCCATTAAATATAAAGGCACAACAAAATGGTGTCCCATATATAAAATGAAAAATCAAGCTTTGCTATTTGGAATTTATACTTATTTTTTAATGTTTTCAAGCTGTGGATGCTTGGATTCATGGATAAAAGTCCGTGGATAAGGAGGGCCAATTGTATGTGCAAAACTTTGTAGAGACAGTGTAATTGGTACTGTTAGTTCCTCATCACACCAAACTGTGAAACTGGCATAGCAGTGGTTTGGCCCTACTTTTGTCTCAGCCTTATTGCATGACATTGTGGTTCTCCCAGTGTTGTGCTGTATAGTTTTTAGAAACATGATTTATTTTCCTACTGAAAATAATATGTTAATGACCCCCTTTCTTGCTATGATTTAGTAACCAGTTTGAGTGTGGATGTCTTCCACTTCATTGTGAGAACAATTAATTAGTGGGTTGTCTCTTCTTTGGGAATTCCCAAGGAAATCAGCAGGAAAACTTCAGATTATGTCCAGTGCTTTGGTGGGGATGAGAAAATGTCCAAAGAAAATAGCTGTGTTTTCTATGGTCTTGAAACTCTTTTCTTGATTCCCCCTTCCATATAAATGGTTTGCTGTTATACAGTGGGTCTACGCCACCAGAAGGCTAGCGATCTGTGGATTGGAGCATCTGCAGCTCACCATGCATCATATTATTTAATAGTAGTGTGTGCATGCAAACACACCATTAAAAATGGTGGAGGATAATGTGGTCTGTTTCTTGTCCTGTGCACCTCTCATGATGGAGAGATTTGGGCAAGGATGGATGTGCCATAATAATTTTGTACTGCAATAGCTTTATTGCGGATATATCAAAAATACTGAAGCAAAACAATCATAAAGCACAAGGTAGAGCAAAGGGATGGTGATAACAGGACTAGTGCAGATTAAAAAAACTGTAAATTACACTATTACAGTGCAAATATGACAAGCATGTGATACACAGCATCACCAATCAGTTATCATTATGAAAGCAGCTGAGGCAGGTTTTGAACGATATAACCCAGCATAACACCATGGTGTGATAAGGACTTTAGTTAAGTAAGGAATGCTTTCAGCTGACCACTGGAACAAAATGTTTGTTAAAGCTACCTGCTTTGCAACCTACCATCAAGACACCCGGAGAACCACTTTCCAGTCTAACTCAATGATTCCCAAATTCTGGTCCTCTGTGTGTTTTGGACTTCGACTCCCAGAGTCCCATACCGTTGGCCAAGATGGTGGAGAGATCTGGGAGCTGAAATCCAAAACACCTGGAATACCAAAGTTTTGGAATCACCACATTAAAAGGTCCCAAGTGTTATTCCTGGTAAGTTTGATGGCACGTAGGCTGGGAAAGTATCCTGTCTGAAATGACAGAGTGTTGCAGCCAGTCAATGAGCTAGATTGACCTGTATAAGGAGTTTATCACACTAGCGAAATCCTGAAAAACAGAACTTAAATAGACATTTTAAAAAAAACAACACACAAATGCAGGAAGTTCATCACACCAAATTCCTGCAAAGGTGAAATAATGAGAAGTTAAAGTGAAGGCAAAAGGGAGAAAAACGACAGCTTTTTACTTCCAGGAAGTTCCGATAGTAAAAAGCTGTCATTTTTCTCCCCTTTGCCTTTGCTTTAACTTTGCATTATTTCACTTTAACAGTGACATCATCTGATAAACTTCCCGCATTTGCAGGTTTTTTTCTAATTTAAATCTAGTTTAAATCATATTTTTCAGTGGGATTTCACTAGTGTGATAAACTCCTATGACCACTTTCTAATGTTTTTGTGTGACTACATTTATTTCAATAAACAATTGAAAATGTAAAACTTTTAAAAATAAAATGAACTTCTCTATCCCTAAGAAAATTCTCCATTGATTGAGAAAAGTGAGTTCACATGTTCAGGAGAATAAAATATTAACTGGTAATTCCTATGGTATGAAGTAAATGGTACCAATATATGAAATCTTGCCCTAAACATTTTATCCATCATTCTAAAATAAAAACTGGGTTGGACAAACCATGTGGTCAATTCCCAGTTTAATGTTTCACACACCCCCCCCCCAATTTAAAAAAGATATAATTTTTTTCCATCTTATCTAAAGGAAGACACCAATTTTTTACTTACATCTTTTTAATAAGTTGCTGTATTATAATCACATCAGAGGCAAGTGACTTGAGAAAGCTGATTAATTTTCTTAATCCCAAGAGTTGAATTTCAACTAACACATTGTACAGCAGTTGGACTCACCTTGCGTGTAATCCAACTTAATTAGCAAATCATAATTAAAGCAGGCAGTGTAGAAAATGTCTTATTTTCTACATATTGGCATTTACTTTTAGTGTAGACGTTTTAAATCCATTTTTTATTTCCAGGTTCAGCAGCAGCAAGAGTAGTGACATATTTTAATAGGTTACTCATAACATAAAATACCAAATGATCTGTAAATATTGACAGTTAATTTTCACACCACAGCTGAACGACAGAAAAGCATGAGTAATCTTTCTGATTATTTCAGGCTTGCTGATAAACTAGAGACAGGCAGATGACTATTCTAAGGTCAGAAAGGAAGTCACTATTACGGTCAGTTAAAATTTAGGGCTTCCTTTTAAAAAAAACCTACTTAGGAGCAAATCCCACTGAAACCAATGGATCTTACTTTTGAGTAAAGGATTGCACTTTACCAATTTGCCACTATTGCAGTCACATACTTCATTCAAAGTCTTTCTGAATGATGAATGTTTTTGATTCCATTCAAGAAAGATATTTTTAAAAGATAGTAACAGTTCTTCAGAGGAACACACAGTTGCCAGTCATCAGGCACAGCTGAGCCTGATTCAGAAAATGACAAAAAAGTACATATTGGCTTGTAAATCTGCTGCCTTCTATTATTACAATGTATTCGTTTTTAATAACTGGCATTGTAAATTATTTCCCTGTACCTATGATGTACAAAGATGTGAGATCATCTAACCTGTACATGACCAACGATGCTGCCACACTGCTGAAATAATGCAGTTTCATACCACTTTAACTGTCATGGCTCCATCCTATGGAATCCTATGATCTGTAGTTTGTTGTGGCACCAGTGCTCTCACAGAGAAGGCCAAATATCTCCTCTAACAGAAAAGGCCAAATATCTAACAAAATTACAAATCCCAGAATTTCATAGCACTGAGCCATGGCAGTTAAAGCAGTGTCAAACTGCATCAATTCTGCAGTGCAGATCCAGCCGAGGTGGTTTCTGGATTGCAGCTTGGGTATTCTACCTGTGGGCAGTTCCAAACCATCCAGTCTTTCACAGTTGAAAAATCAGACACACATGGTCAAGCAACAGCAAAGCTTGCTGAGTTATTTGAGTGAAAACTACCTTTGCACTTTGAACTCTGTTGCAGCAACTGAAGTAAGTCAAAGACAGAGGTGGGAGAAGAAGAAAGAAACTGGGACATTTTAAAAGCAGCTCAAAAAATTAGGAGGCAGAGGGTAAATTGAGACTGTCCCTGCCACATTGGGACAGTTGGAAAGTATGCAGGTCTTTATGTTCTTGCTTTCCTATTTACATGCATACGTGTATAAATGTATGTATATGAAGAAGTTTAGTAATGAAATGAGAACTTCAAGCAATGAGGTGAAACCAATCCCTATTTTTTTAACCCAGCCTCTCTGGCTACGCTGAGAGGAAGGAAAGGGAATTCAACTCTATTCAGTGTTTCAGAGCTTGAAACTTTTTACCTATAATTAAACAGTAATGCTGTCACGCAGTTGAAGAAATCACAGTTGATTATTCAAGTGAGACTTAAATCCTAAAACATCGAGTTCTGGGAAGACATGCATAAGACTACACTACTAGATTAATTATCAAAGAATGAGAAACCTACAGTAGTTTGCATTTGGAAAAAATAAGGACATATTTCTTTTTCTTCTTTTTGTAAGAAGGGTCTACACACGTCACACAGTGGCCCTCACTAGAGAAGAAACATGGCCTATAATCTCACACACAGCAATTAATGCTTTGCCATTTTACCTGAATTTGTATTTTATTTGAAATTTTACATGTAGGAGTATTTTAAAAATTAACATTGAAACAAAGTGATTTATGAATTAAACATTTTAGTGAATACTCCAGAGTCCCCATAGATCAAACAATTTTAGCTGCCTAAGTAGTAATTAGCCTTTTGCTCTGTTAATTAATTTGTATACAGTTGGTCCACCATATCTACAGATTCTTCATGCATGGATTAAATCACCCATGGCTTGAATATATTCAAAAATATATACATTCCAAAAAAGCAAACCTTGATTTTGCCATTTTATATAAGGGATGCCATTTTACTATGCCACTGTAATTAATGGGATATGAGCATTCATGGATTTTGCTATCCACAGGGGGGCCGGGAAATAAACTCCAGAGGATACCAAGGACCCAATTTATTACCAAACTCTCCATATAGGTCCTCTCCCTCTCTATATACATGTGTGTGTAGTGACAGTTAGGTATTATTCATTGTATTTTAAAGTAGAGGAGGTACAAAAGACTTGTTCAAAGCCAATCAGTGAATTTACAGAGGTTCAAACTGCAGTTTTGCAGGCTGACCAAAGCTGCATCTACACTGCAGAAATAATCAAGCGTGATATCAATTTAAGTGCCATGGCTCAATGCTATGGAATCCTGGGAATTTGTTGTGGCACCAGAGCTCTCTGGCAGAGACTAAATGTCTCATAAAACTAGAAATCCAAAAATTCCATAGCATTGAGCAATTAAAATGATGCCAAATCTGATTATTTCTGTAGTGAGGATGTAGACCTAGACTAGTAAAATGTTACTTACATGGATAGAATTCAGCACTTTTCTGAAATCAGTTACCAACATTTCTGAGAGTCAGCCTGAAAAAGAACTGAATTTTTAGCATATGTGGTCATACTCTGCTGTTACTGATACCTTCTAGATCTTTTTATATCTTTGAACTGTGAGATAACCTTGATTTCTTCCCTCACCTCCTTGTATTATTCTGAACATTGCTAACCCACCTGGGTAGTAATATACAATTTTCAACTAATTTCAACCCACTTCTTTCTTTTGTATTGGTTGTTCTTTCTTCCCTGTATGTCACAATATTTCTCATTTCTGTTTGACTTTTTAAAAAGTTGTTTTAGACTTTTTGTGCAATCTTGCTCTATATTTATGAAATAAATATGTTTGCTTTTTTACTTGCTTGCTTTTGTTTCTAATTATCATACAATTTTGAATAATTATTTTGGGCATAGAATATAGGACTTTCACTGTCATCTAATCCAGCTATAAAACTGATTCCTTTATATTTTTGCATACCAAACAGATTATTAATAATCAAAGGGTTGTTCCAAATAGCAAACAAGACCCACAGAGTAGCAAACAAGCTGTTTAACATATTTGAGAAATGAGGGCAAGAAATCCTTTAAGCTTAGAGAAGATCGGATTAAAAAAATCCCAAATTTATATATGCTGTTCACAGAGGTAATAATTTGACTACCCCATTTAAAACATCATTCATATAGCAATGTAACATGTTACTGGTAACATCTATGAAGAATCTTGTGGTCTGGGGAAATGGTATAGTTCTTTTCCATGCCAGTGTCACTCATCCTTGTAAGTCTCCTTGAATGGAAAAGAAGCATGCCATTTACCTGAATTGAATTATTCTTTCTAACAGATGCTACTAGAATAGCATGAGATTCAACTATTTGGAAATTGTTCTAACAGAATATAAATTGCCCGTTGTATCCCATCTCCTGCCATGTCTGCTTCTATTCCCGTTGCTTCTGAGGAAGTAAATAACATCTAAAACCACAGGGAAACTGAACTTAATTCCTCCAGCTGTTCCCTACACACTAAAGGTGGTGCTCAGGAAGAACTGACGATAATAAGAAGTATTTTAAGACACATATTCCATCTAGCTCTAGTCAAGTAGTATCAACAGTAACCAACAAGAGCTCTCTGGGATATCTGCAAGGCATGAAATCATAGTTTCTTTAACTGGAGTTCTTTTGACATAAAGATGCACTCCTACCAAGCTATATTCATTTCTCGTACATGTTCTCCATGGTGGCATCTACACTGCAGAAATCATCCAGTTTGATACCACTTTAACTGCCATGAACAATGCTATGGAATTATGGGAATTGTAGTTTATTGTGGCACCAGAGCTCTCTGACAGAGAAGGCCAAATATCTCATAAAACTACAATTCCCAGAATTCCACAGCATTTTGCTGTGGCAGTTAAGGTGGTGTCAACCTGGATTATTTCTGCAATGTGGATGCAGCCTAAGTGATACAAAAATGATGACTCATGGAAGAAATTTATTCAGCTGTTTCCAACATAAGCCACATTAATCATAGCTATCCCTTTTTAATAGTTTCAAGACTGGTAAATCAAGTTGTAGATCAAAATAAGCTATGATGTCAGTAAGGTTTAAACAAGGTTCCCTCAATATTGCTGCAGATAATTTGATTAAAAATTGAGCTAGATTATGGAGTAGCTAGGTGGGTTTGTAGGTGGTTGATGCACCAAACCCAACAGCACTCACTAAAGGTTCCTCAGAATCCTGGAAAGAAGTAGCAAGTCCAGTAGGGTTTTGTTGTGTCTGATATTTTTCAAGATCTTTTAAAAAATGACTTGGAAGAAGGAATAGAGAGGATGCCCATAAAGAGGAGAGATAAAACAGTGCAAAGATTTAAAAGCACTAAAATAGTTCCTAAACAGCTGATAAAATAAACAGATCTTCATCTGGAGACAAAAAGATTAAGATACATGCCAGGAATGTAGAGAAGACACCACACATATGGGGCACCGTCCCCTACAGAAAAAGCCTAATAACACTTGAGATGGTCTAACAATATTATTCAGTAAGGTCAAATTATCACATGCACAAAAAGCATTACAAAAAAAGGACAAAAACTTTCTAGTAATTTCTCTATTTCATGTGCTCTTTCACCTTCCCAAAATTTGGTACAAATGCAAACCACCTTCTGTCATAGGATGCAACCTAATTTGTCCTTCTGAATGCTATGATGATTGACAATGACAACAGTACAAGTTCAAAAATATTTAGTTCCAGTGGCTGTACAAATCTTTCACAGCTAACTTTTTCACATCTATCATTTATTTCTTTGCATTTGTAATAGAGTATAAATAGGAGGCGGTATTTAACCATATCTTTATCTGCTTGAAATATCATCATTATTAGATGGAACAGTAATACTAACAGTTCAGTTCTATGCTCAGCCACTCAGAAATGTTCATTTGGACTTATCCCAGGTAACTGTGCCTAGGACTGCCCACTTAGAAAGGAGTGATATACATATCTATTCATATTAATTAATATCCATTCAAGAATACACATGACTTTAATAAATGAACTATTATTTGCATTAGATATAAAACAAGCATAAATAAAACAGAGCTTGGCACTGATGGCTTATACTTTTCAGAAGAAATTAAGAGTTACCAATGGATGTTGTCTAATAGTATGTGAAATGCAATAAGGAGGTCCAAGATATATTCAAGAAATGGGAAAGAGGTGCAAATGGGGGGGGGGGGGGGGGGGCGGGGTTCAAACTGTAAAGTGGTGCCACAGTTAAATTGACTGCATTAACCAATGAAATGATATTAGCAACAGCATTTTCTGCTACCATAAGTGGGTCAAGTTGGGATTTACAAGTGCTAAAAATGTGAAGGCTGCTAGAGGCTGAATGCAAGGAGATAAGAATGCAAAGGACAAGTGCTTATGACAAAATGTAGGAGACACTTTACTTTAAAAAAAAATGAATAAAGACACAGGAAAATGAAGGAATAAACAAATGCTGTTTAAAAGATAACTCAGATACAGCTTCCCAAACTGTGTTCCTTTTCGTGGGAGATGCTCTTCAAAAATGTAGGATTTACAATTCTGCCTTAGTTAATTAGTCACATTTTACAGTAACAATACCATTGCCTGGAGCATCTCCCTTTGCATTTCCCCCCACTATGTTTTAATTCTTTTCTTTTATGAAACCCTTCATATCTGTGTGGCCATAGCAGCATAATTTTTTTTAGAAACCAAAGAGATTTCACAAAACAGGATACTTTTAAAATCTGCTTCTGCAGACTTAGAAATAAGTCAACGTTTATTAAAAAAATCTTGTAACTTTATGAACGTTGTATTCTTGTTCTTTGTCTGCTTGCAACAAAATTTGCTCTTAAATGGTTTAGAAGTCCCTATTTCATTACAATAATTTAAGAGGATGGTGCAAGAAAGGAATGTTACATGCCTCATTTGACAGTGAAGGATCAAAAAGAATGCAATTATTTGTTAACTCAGCTGTAAGGCTGGTGTGATCTCAATGCTCTCTATCTTAAGCTTTCAGTCCTGCTAGACACTGGAAGTATATTTATTTCCTCTTCTCCATCACACTATGTAGGTATGTAGAGGAATAAATGACAAGAATGTAGGCTGTTATGCAATTAAACACACAGTAAAGTTTTGTCCCCTAATTACAAAAACCGCATCCACTTCCTAACATGACAAGCCCACTGAATGGACGCACTTAATAAAGCAATGTGACAGAAGTAAGACACAGCTGCCTAATTTTCCTGTAATGAGGCAGCGGATGCTTTGCATCCTGCTGATAAATATCCTTCTCTCCCTCCTGCATTTCCTTCCTCTGCAGCCACAGAGCGGTTAAGTGAAAAGGCACATTGCTTTCTCAGCACAGAAGGTAAAAATGCACTTACCTTCTAGGGACTGTGAAGGCTGTTTTGCAAGGTGAAAAATGAGGAAAGATGCATTATTACTTCATTTCAGCATCTCCCTTATGTAGCAGCTGACTAGGAACACAGATCTCCACCATTTTTCTGGTCACGTGACTAGTGGTACTTCTAAATAAGGACAATCACCTGCCTTTGGATGCCTTGCTCCATATTGCAGAAGCCACAGCAACTCTCCAAGGCACTAGAATCTATATGCAAATTATGGATTTGTGTGCATGTGTGTGTGTGTGTAATAACATCTCTCTCTCTTTCCTGCTACACACCCTTGCAAGCTAAGAAAGTAAAATGATTGTCTTTTTCTTGCCAAAGATGTAGTAAACCATTACACTGAGAAGAAGATTAAATAAGCAAACTTCTAATTGACTCAACAGAGTAAACCCATTTAGTATACAGAATAAATATTTTGACATTATTTGTTTCAGCTGAAATATTATAAGTCAGGCAGCAAGTGAGGCAGTAAATAGATGGCATCCATTAGTTTTTGATGCTTGCAGAATGGAGAGGAACAGAAACGGTGAGATTCTCTAGGAAGGCTATTTGTGTAAAAATGTATAAGAACTATTAAGACACTAGACTACATTTCAAGGAGGAGGAAGGACTAAGCAAATATATTAATTACCTGGTTAGTGTTTTGTCTTCTGGTTACTGAGCCCTGATGTTATTGAAGTGGTACTTTAAACTCTGAAATAAAATATTCCAGGCATGTTTTGGAATAAAATATGTAATATGTAAAGATCTGTGAGGAGGGCATGTCATGTATAAGTCTAGAAATTTTAGTCAAAAAATTGACCCCAAAAACCTGGGTCGACATCCATGTGTCAGTGTAAGTACTATAAGTACTGTAAGTACTATAAGTACTGTACCTTAACTCCTATCAAAAAAGGAGCCATCCCCTTCTCTGAGTAGAGTGGCAAAAGGCAAGAGCTTAGTCCAGGGATGGCGAACCTCTGGCACGCGTGCCAGAGGTGGCACTCACAGCCCTCTCTGTGGGCACATGTGCCATCATCCCAGCACAGAGTTTACCAGAGTTTGTTACTAGAAAGCCAGGGGGACATGGCACTTTGCAATAAATAAGTGGGTTTGGGGTTGCAGTTAGGGCACTCAGCCTCTAAAAGTTTCACCATCACTGGCTTAGTCCATCCTGGAAGAAACTAAAAGAAGCACCATCTTTCTCTAGTTTTTCCACTGAGGTGCCACTTCTGGCCTTTTTGAATGTGTGGGTGGGAAAATAGCAATGTGCTTTGGCATCATTTTCCTTTCCATCATCCTTTGCATCTTTTGTTACATGCCCTTAAGTTTTACCCTTGACTTATACACAGGTTATATAAAAATCCATAACTTTGGCCCCAAAACCTGCTCTCGACTTATACATGAGGTCGACTTATAGTCAAGTATATGGTTATTATTCCCATGCCAGGCTGTATTTCAGCGTTTGACATAGTAGCTATTCATTCATCAGTATGCTAAGACAATATAATTCCTTCAACCAGTATCTACACTCCCTTCAACTGCTGCCAACGAACAGCATTACAGTCTGGTCCAAAGGTCACAGTTAGGAGCACTGCTCTTTAAAAAAGCAAATGAGATTATTCCAGGGGGAATTAGTATAAATTCAGTATTCAGTGCATTAGTATAACTATTTATGAGGATCCATAAGGAAATGGAAATGGGAGCCTCCATGTGCAGAGTGATAATATATGCATCTAAATAAGTCCCAAAATTGCTAACTACTGTTCTGAAGCATTTGTCCAAAGCTATTGTGGACATATCAAATAATGGTGGAAAGGGTAAAGGATAAGCCTTTTTGATAAAACTGTTCCTTGGCATGAATCATTAAACTGTCATAACAATGTTTCATACTCAGGTGATAATAAGACCATTTAACATTTGGACTGCAATCCAACTTCCACTCAACACAACCTAAATGTCTACATCCAGAGATATACTAAGCCAGAACCATGCAAAATAGTATCACTGCACAACACATGTCAATGATCAGGTGCCATTGTACAATGTACAATGAGCACCACAATGCATAATAAGTGATTATAATGTACAATCACAATGTGTAAGACTGCTCCATGGACAGCTCCATTTCCACTGGTGTCAGCAGAACTATTATTATCTATTATTTTAACTATGGCGGATAGTTCACTCTGCATACAGAGCCCAACTTATGCTAACAGGATGCTAGCAATCTTTAACCATGTGCAGTCTTCTATGTAGAAGACCACAGAAGTAACAAAGGCTGTATATAGATGGCCACTGTGCTACATATTTCTATGTGACATGTGGTAAATTCCTCCCTTATATAATTATATGAGCAAGGTACTCCAGAGCAACAAAGCTTACCTTATTTATATGGGCTAAAAAAACCTATAAGAGAAAGTAGAGAAAATTGGCTAGCAACTGTAAAATGACCCATATATGTAGAAATAGCAGGTAGAGCAAGACTTTGTATTTCGAAGGAAAATTCCTATGAAAGTGGATTTGGAGGAGGAAAGACAAGTGATTCTCCCTCAACATGTCTCTCATTCAGGTTGTAAAAGTGTGAGAGAGCATCATTTTTGCCAAACAGATTATTTCAGCTTGGCAAATGGGACACTTTTACTTTTATGACCCTCTCACATGGTTTTACAAGCAGAAGAGAACAAAAGAGAACTACGGCAGGGTACAGACTGCCAAAAAGAGGCACCTCCTTGGCGCCTTTCTCTGCTGCACAAGAGTGCCGCAGCATACAAATTGTGCGGTGCTGCTGCACAGCAAAGGAGGAGCTCCCAAAGGCGGCTCCTGTTTGTGGCGCTGCAAAGTGCCAAACACAGCGTGATTACGTAGCAGCTGCGCAGCACCGTTTAGAGGTGGCACAGCTGCGATGTAATTGTTGCACGTGCTGTATTTATGGTGCTGCACAACTGCGGCATGTGCATGACGTGCTAGGGTTGTGGGGTATGTGCACGCACTGCCCCGAGGCAACCCTAGCACGTCATGGATGTGCTGCAAAGGGCCCATCTGGACAAAGTTACGTTATACAGAGGGAGACAAAAAAAACCCTATACTTGTTTGCCTGCCTAGTTTGTTTAATAATGCAATAAGGCTCTATGTCTTTCAGTATCTATAAATGAACACAACTTTCCATGGGATATCTAGTGTAAATTCATGCTGCCTTTACAACTGATATGTACCCACCCCTGGTACTCGCGCCCCCACCTCCTCACCATCCAAGGCTCAATGACAGCACCATTGAAATGTACCTCATCCAGTGTGGGTCATTACTGGCCCATTTTGAAGAGGGATGAATATTTGTATTTTGGTTCAGGTGCAGAATCTCATGATACTAAATCCTTTAACTAGATACAATCAGAATCAGCAGGGCATAAAAGTGACAGGAAACACACGTAGACAGAAAGGATTTTTTTTTTAAAAAAAGGTTTTGATAAAATCAAATGCAATAAGCATTACTTTATTATGGTTACACTCAGTGTGTGTGTGGGGGGGAAGCTTTCAAAAGAAGCTGGATTGATCAGTTTGCATTAGAGAAAGGAACTGTGCGGTCCTTTTTGTTTGGGAAAAAAAGCAAACATTAGTGATGCATTCATTAAATTATACCGTGGTAGTAGTATGGTGAGATGACAGGTTTTCATGTTATCTCCCCTGCCGAAAAGAATGGTGGACCCTCTGCTTTTCATTCTTTTCTTTGTGACAACCTAGTTATTACCCTTACTAACTGATGATGCTGTTAATTCTGCCATCTTCTGAAAACTTACAATTTTAACTTAAGCAGGCAATCGAAGGTAAAAATTGTGGTTTTCAATGTCAGAACCCATTTGTGCTTGAACCTGGGTGGAAATTACCTCTGTCTCTGGATTGCCCTTGTCTTGCTCACTTGCTCTTTGGTTGTATTTTCTGGCTGAACTCTGAACTGTCTTTGATCCTGTCTTTGAATCATCCTTTCCTGCTTTCTAACAAGACTTCAGTGCTGGTTTGAGCCTTTTCCTAGCAGGGGTGGGCAAAGTGGAAGCATGGGGCTCTCACATATGGCCTTGAGGAGTGATGGTTGGCACTGTTTTAACATTTTAAAATACCTATTTGTTAAGACCAGGAGTGAAATCCTAGCTCATTTTATCCCCCCCCCCACACACACACAACTACATTTGCCGCTTGGGTAGTCTGTGAAACCAGGGCAGAAAACTGGGCCTTTGGAGCTGCTGAAGTTGCCCACCCCCTGTTGTATTGTCTTTTTAGAATACCTCTCCCCTATTATTACGTACTCTGTGCTTGAACCTTGCTGGTTTAGATATTGTACCTGAAGTTTGCCCATCCTAAAACATGCCATAATGGTAGAGGGAAAGGAGAATCAAAGACCAGGATGACAAATACCAGTAAAAAGGAAAAACTGGGGAAAGGATAAGAAGAATCAAAATGAAGGGGGGGGAGCAGTAAGATACTGGACTAGGGCGGGTTACATACCGCCATTTGGGACGTCTTCAGGACGTCCCAGATTAAAAAAGGGGCGTCTCTTCCAGACGCCCCCTTCCTGTTACGGACTCTGTCCGTAACAAATGGCAGCGGCCGTTCCACATGGCCGCCGCCATCTTGACGTAACGGCCGCACGAGAGACCGCCGCAAAGTGGCGGTTTGTAACGCCTCAAAGGCTCACCACACACTACAACTCAAGAAATGGGCCTATTGATGGATCCTCTTTGTAGCTTACATGGTGTAACTTGCAAACAGGACTACATTCTTAATGTGATAGTATAGTAAAGTATGAAATCTACCAGCTGTATCCATGGTTGCCTTTAGTTAGTGGAAAGCACTTCTGCTCCCATCTGTGGAATCTGAATTTGGCCAATGCCTCTTCTGTATTTCACCCTCCCAAGTTCTTGAAAAGCTGCTTCTGTGGGTTGGATAACTCTCCACCACAGTGTGGGCAGTGGAGCAGAAAGCTGTAGTAGATAAAGGGGAGGAATAAAAACTGGAGGCAGGAAAAAGAAATTTGGCAGCATCTTTGACAAACTGGTTTTTATTTTTGCATGAGGTTTCGTGGATATAAACCCACTTCTTCATATGCAGTACTAAGTGGCATTAAGACCTTAGTACTGACAGTACTGCAGTACTGCATCTGAAGAAGTGAGTTTGTATCCATGAAAGCTCATGCAAAAATAAAGTGGAGTTAAAGGTGCTGCTACATTTCTTTTCTTTCCCTCTTCTCCTCCCTTCCTCCTATGATGCTGCAAGAGACTAATACAGCTACCTTTTTTTTGCAAAAGCACAAATACTTTCAACTAGTGCAAATTTGCATCCACTCCAGCACAATATGTGTAATGAAAACTGGAACTGGGTTTCAGTATGTTCGGTGTCTATTTGACCTATATTCATAGACAGTAAACTCCAAAATGAATTATATCATCCTATTCTTACCCTGTTATATGACCAGGTTCTTTCTCACAGTCAGCAAACTGGGTCTGCTGGTCCATTTCTTGTTCTGTTACCATGCCATCATTAGGATGTTGTGAATGGGTTTCCAAATCACCACTGCCGTCATCAGCATGAAATAAAAGAGCATCTGTTCTTCCATTGTATGAAATCTCATCCTCTTGCTCCAACAATTTCTGAGGGTTTCTATCTAGTAGAGTTTCAGCTTGTGTCTCAGAGATCAGTTCCTGGATTAACACATCTTCTAATTCTTTAACAGGATTTCCACACAGTGACTGCATTGTGTCTGTCCTACTACAGTTTTCTTCAGGGGATACATCATCCACTTCGTTTTGGCCCACCATAGTCCATTCCTGATCTTGCACAGGGCTTCTGGATGGCTTCTTTTCATCTTCCAGTTTTTGAGGTACAACAGCAGAAGGTTTCTCTCCTAAATAAAAAGAATGCCATTCAGTCTCCAGAGTAGACTGCCCTTCACTTTCATTTATTATGGAGATTGACTGAAATGTATCCGAGGAGTCTGGTGAAAAGGTTTCAAGAGAATCTGTTTGTTCTGCCACTGCTGTAGTTTCCTGTGGAGTGAAATGGCTTTCTTGTGTTACCAAGATATCCTTCCTCAAAGGTACATTTTCTTCACCACTAATGAGGACGTAATCCATTTCTAGTGAAGACTGATCTTCCACTTCATTTAACACTGTATCCTCCTTGTTTTCTTCATTTGTCATCTCTGCCCTCTCTGTGGATTTATATCCTTTACTATCATTGCTAAGCATATTACAGACAGTTTCTGAAATTAAGCAAAACAGTTCATGTTTCAGCAGTTAATTCATTGCTCATACTCATTCAATAAACAAAACAATTCTGTATTTGACATAGTTCATATCAGTGGTGTTGCTAGGGAGGGGTGTGTGTGTGTGGGGGGGTGCAGACCTCACTAGGTGACACCTTAAAGGGAGAGTGACACCACTTCTCCTCAAATATCTACCTTTTGGCAGAAAGGAGCTCTGGCATCTACCTGCTTCCTTTTAAATGTTTTAAGAGATGGTGGAAATGGGATGAAGCTCAATGGAAGGAGAAAGGAGAGGCCCCAGAATTTTTTAAAAACAAAATTTCAAAATTCAAAATATTATTTTTACATTTTTAATTTTTAAAATTCTTTTTAAATTTTCTTTTAAAATATCACATTTTAACCAAATCTTCACTATGTATTTGTAAATACATTTAGGTTGTGCGTATGATATTGTAATTTGAAGGTATAAATTTTTAATTTTGCTAATTGTTTATATCACAACTATTCACATTACATTCAGTGGAATATGGGATTGTGATTTACCAGTAACATTGGTGCCAAAAAGCATTCCTAAGGATTCTGTACAATATGAAATGGGAGGAGGTCAATGGGGGGCGGGGGGGGGCGGGTGTGACACCATGAGTTACCGCACCAGGTGATACCAACCCTAGGGACGCCACTGGTTCATATTATACTTTCTCTTTAGGTTAGATTTAGTAAAGTAGTATCTCACATAATGGCAAAGCATCTAGTTAATTTTTAGTAGTAACCCCCCATAAACAGAGCATTTTGTTTTGTATATTGTGATACATTAATGATGCAGTAGCAAAATTTGATCACAACAATACGAAATGTTTGTTTTTGCCAGTATGCAAAAAAGTAATAATCAGTATTGCCTACTTTAAACAGGAGTTGCAGTGGAAATATTTAAGCACAGAGTTTTTAATCCCTCAGATACAAACACAACAATAACCTGTATCAAAGAACCATGCTATATATTTAATCTATTTTTAAAAAATCCTTAGGCTAGCATGTTTGTTTTATTTGTAAGTACACTTATTAATTACTTACCATTGCTCATGCATACAACTCCACCTGCTGGTGAACTGATATGATTTGGTTCTGCTTCATATTCAAATTCTTTCAAGGAATCAGATGACATGGGAGTTATTTCAGATTCCAACAATAAAGAAGCCCAGTCCTGATCTTCTTGAGAATAAAGCCCAGCCTTGGAATTGGCCTCACTATGTCCAGCTTCTGAATGATTCACTTCACCTTCGCCAACTTGTGAATCAATATTACTTGAATCTGTTCCATGGTCAAATTCTTTCAAAATGTTTGAATGTTCATCAGATTCTAGCAAAAGTGAACCCCAGCCTTGATCTTCTTGAATATGTTCTGCAACCTTACCTTTGATAGCAGTATCTTTAGATTCTGATATGTTAATTTCACTGTCACCAGTTGGCGATTCAATATTACTTGAATCTGTTTCATACTCAAATTTTTTCAAAGTGCAAGAAGATCCAGGAGTCCCATCAGATTCTACTAAAAGAGATCCCCAACCCTGATCTCCTTGAGAACTTTCAGCTTTTATATCCATAATGCCACAATCTGAAATGTTCATGTCACCTTTTTCATTAGTGTACTCTTCATCAAATGCTACCTCAAATGGTGAAGTACATGCATATGGTGACTGTCTATCAGGTAATCCTGTAAAACATGGGCTATGACTCTCCTGCCTATTTTCAGGTTCTTGCATAGTGTTGATAGCATATTGGCTTCCTGTACCATACAGGAAATCTTCCTTCTCTTCTTCTAGGGAGGCCTTCAGTGAATGCATCTGTGTGAATGTGGTCTGTGTTTCTGCACTTTCCTCTGATTCATTGTCTAACATTGTCAGAGGATTAGTTGCATTCACTGTGGTAGATGGGCTATTGGTAATTGCTATCTTACTGTGCTCTATTACGACTTCACTATTAACATGGATATCTGATGTGCCTTGTTGATCAACATTCCCTGTTACATGGTCAAAGCCAAAAAGCTGGTTACCCTCAGAAAAAGTGCAACATACAGAACGATCTGTAGGCGAAACTGGAGCAGCAGTAGGATGGATAAATTTATTTACAGAAGCTGAGACTTCTTCTTCTTCAATGATTTTCTTTTCAAATGCATCCTTATCTAGATTTAGAGGCACCGTTTCCACACTTTCTGTACCAGAACATGGCAAATCCTCTATTTCAATAGTTGCTTTGTTTACTGTGTCAGAAATCTCCATATTTACCATTCTAATTTCAAATTGTTCTTCTCTTCTATTAGGTGACAGTTGGTAGGAATCTTCAATGCTTATATCATAATTATTTGGAAGGCATGAACCATTTCCTTCAGGACATATCTCTTCCCTGTCAATCATCAGCTGCTGATTAAAACAAAAGTCTGTGTCTCTGTACATATCTGACAGCATGGGAGACATATGAGTGGCTTCTTCAGGCTCAGGCAGAACAGAAGACTCTGCACATGTCTGCTTGCTTTCATATTCATGGCAAACATCAGGACTGCTTGAGGCCTGTGAACTGCTGTCTTGATCACAGTGACTTAATATATCAGGATTTTCTCTGTTTGTTCTCAGATTGAAAGGCTGTTCCACAACATTCCACAAATCTGGATCAACAGTGAATCCTTGACAGTCTGCAGGGTTATTTTTTAATATATCTGGAACAAATGTTTTTTCTTGTGGAACTCTATCCTCATTATGCATTGAGCTGGATGTCCTTGCTGCTAGAAGTTGCAGAGTATTTGGTGAAGATTTTTCATGTGGGTCTAATAGTTTTTGACCAGATAGGTTACCTATGTTTATTTCATTGGGATCACTGGAAGCTACATTCAGATGATCGCTTAACAGACCAAGCTTGGGATCTACCTGAGCAAGCACATTGAACAGGCCTGACTGCCAGTCTTCCTGAATACATTGTTTAAGACAGTCCTGGTCACTAACAGAAACAGCAAAAGGCTCTTTTTTTTCATCCCTTTTATTATTATATAATTGTGACAGTGATTCACACTCTTCAAAGTTTACCGGAACCTGATCTAATTGTTCGTTTTGTTTATCCAATGAGTGTTCTCTATTATTATGTTCACCTTCATTGGTTAATGGAGTAGACTCCTTTTCATAGCTAGCAGCATTTAGTTCTTCAAGTTTTTCACTTCTTTCTTTCAGCACTCCCAAAACATCATGGCCTACAGCTACTGAATCATTAATTTTTGATTTGTCATCTTGTTTTTGTAAATTCCACCATTCTGAAGAATCATTTGAAAATCCAAGATCTTCCACTCTGGACATCTGAAATTTATCTAATGAACTTTCAGAATTACCATGCAGTAGTAAATCCCACACATCTGAAGTCCTTGAAGCATAATTTTGTTCATGATTTATAGTAGAGGTTTCGTCATGTACGTTATCCTGAGATGTTCCCCAGTGTCTTAAATATTCAGAAGTTTCATGACAATAATCTTTCCTTAAAGTACTACAAGCATCACCCTCTTCAAAACATGTATTTAATGCCATTTCATGGATATTTTGGTCCAACCTGGGCTGAGGACCTGAACTCTCTGAATTAACTGCCAGGTTTGTTTCATGGGAATACAAAGATTCCTGTATTATATCTTCCTCCAGTTTATCAGGGTTTACATCTGACTTTTTTCCTGACTGATGCACATTTGAATATTCTGAATCTTCATCTATTCCAGGGCTTGATAAAGAAGATACTGTATCATCCTCTATATGAGCATTCCAAAGATCTAAGTTTTTGGGAACCTTGTGATCAGTGCTTGTTTCAGAATCTTCTTGGCTTTTAGTCTCAAGTAATTCTTCTGCTTTACCATAATTTGTGATATCCCAATTATCTTCATTTTCTTTTTCATTATTAGCTGCTTGCAAGCTGTCCCAAGTATGCATATTTATAGAAGAGTCACTGAAATCTGGACTTGTTGCACTTGATCGTGTATATTCATGAATGGAATCGCCACAGGTATTGCCATCATTGTCAGTGTCTTTGACTTCAATATCTTCTGGGAAACTGCAGGTGGTAATTGACTCTCCAAGTGCTTCTTTTATTGTAGGGCTTACAACAAGAGAATGTGTTTGTTCATTCACTGATATATTCCCAGCAGCCAGAATTTGGAACGATTCATGATGAGGTATAATATCAGTATATGTTTTATATGAACCTTTATTTTCAGATACTAGACTTTCAAAAGTTTCACCTCTTTCAGAATAATCCATTTCATATGGCAATGAATTACTTATTATAGGTTCCCCTGTTGTATCCATAGATTTAGTATATTCTGCATATGGATTTTGCAGATTTTCAGTTGCTTTTTCTTGATTTCTTTCTTCCAAAGATGTTTCGTGACTGCTGAGCAATTTATCCCATTGACCTTGACACTCAACAAATATAGCAGAAAGCTTTTCTTGACTGTTCTCCTTTCCCACAGAACCTAGAGAAGGATTTTCCTGCTCAAGAGTTTTTTGTGATGAGAAATCCTTATCAAAACATTTCAGAACTGATGATGATGCCACATTTACACTGTATTTTGAATTATCAGCTGTGTCAAGATGTACCAAAGACTTGCTACCATCTTTGGGAGACACAGCAAAACAATCTGCATTGCTATCTGGAGATTCTTTCTTCTTGTCCTCGTTGACAGAATTAGTCCAATTAGGAAACTGTATGCTTATTTCTGATGGTTCTGCTGATACATCTTCAAGACTCCCATTACTTCTTGGCTTTTCAGTTGATCTGAGATTATCAGACATTGTCTTGCTTTCATCTGAATTATTAATGTAGGACAGAGCAAGCAAAGATGATGGTGGTGTGTTGTCATTCTCTGTGTATTCATTCTTAAGACTGTTAAGGGTATCATGTCCACTTCCTTCATCAGTCTTCCTTTTACATTCCTGAGCTCTTTGCAACAAAGCAGAGGAAACATCATTGTGTTCCACTCCAGGCTGTTGACTGCAATAGAGTTGCTGATTCCACTGGTCTAAATGTTTGTCTAGAGGTTCATCACTCTGCTGAGACTGTTCATTGTCTTTTATGTTACTACTAACTGAAATAGTGCTCTTCATATCATTGGGGTCCAAATGTAGATAGTTTGTCTCCATAAGACTGTTTCCACTAGTTATTTCAGCATTTTCTTTGGATGAGAGTGAAAGATTACTTGTCTGTACAGAAATCGCCATTAATCCACAGTCTTCAGAAGTAGAAGTACTACTTTCATCAGTACAGCAGTTATCTGAAAAATACGTGGCACCTTTTTGTTCTGAATCAAGTAAAACAGTGTTTGCTACAAGGTTAACTTTAGAATGTGCAGGTTCTGTTTCTTTCTCGGGGCTTCTGTTTTCACAACTGGAATCAGATGAATGTATAGGAGATGACTGTGGGAATGATTTCTCCTGTGTTAAAGCACATGTTACATGTTCACCTGGGTTTGAGTTTATCATTTGATCAAAGATCAGTTCTCCATTAGAAAGCTTGCCTTCACCTTCTCTTTCATCTCCAGTTCCTGATGGTGATACATAGGAGTCTGAGGTTGAATAATTTGTATCTGGTGGAGAAACAACTAAGTCTTCACCTGTATTTGATGTGATAAAGTCTGGATCTCTGTAGGACAGGAAGGGATCTTCCCAAGAGATGTTTCCAAGTATTTCTTTTCTGATGTCTGAATCAGACACACCCCATCCCTCTACAGTATGATTTTGTTTGGAATTTTCTACAGTGTCATTTTGGTGTTCCAAGGTCAATTTAACATTCTTCTGCATACTATTAATATGAGACTGTTCATTTGTATATGCTCTGTGGTTATCTATTGAACTGTGATTATCTTTATTTTTGGATTGTAAATCAACTTGGCTGTTTGGATTTTCACATTCATTTTCTCCAGAGATTTCTGGCAAATGTTTAGACATAGCCCATGTGTCAAAATTCCTTTGTGAAATGTGATCAAAATCTACATGAGGAACGTTCCACACATCCTCTGAAAGCTCAGAACCAGGACAATCAAGCTTTGACCAAACATTAGGTGAATTTGTCTCCACACATCCAGTGTGATGGTTGGTATTATCCCACAGATCACATGTTGCAGGCATTGGTTGACTGGATTCCCACACATTAGAAAAGTCTTCCTTTTGTTGCCCGTTCTCTTTTTCTTGGTTTCCCAAATCATGCTCATTCTGGATAGGACTCAGTTGATCCTCCCAAATACTTGTTCCTGAAAATTCCAGTTGCTTTGGATGTTTTTGTGAACAGACTGAATCTGAAGCTCTTCTGTCAATTTGCTTTCTCAGCAGTAGACTGGCTTTATGATCTTTCCACGAATCAGGATTCTGAAATGCACCTTCTGTTTCAGCTGAACTCCATGTGTCAGCATCTTTTGAACCTAATTCAAAACCATCCCACCAGCTACTATATCTAACACGAGACTGAGAATGGTTCACATGATCAATTTCATTAATTTTTTTAATTACATCTTGTGGATAAAATAAAGGTAGGCCACTATCTAAAGGTGATGTATCCACAAGGCTGTTCATTGGGGTTGGTGGAGTTCTTCTCTCATCATTTTTCACCACTTCCGAAGAAGGCGGAGAATCATTTTCCAAGGCCAACAAACTTGATTTTGATTTTGTAAAATCTCTAGCATTTTCTGGGTTGTGTGTATGCTCATTAAATTTTACTGTGTCATCTTCTTCATTTCTTGTCACTAGCAAATCAGCTGAATAATATGAAATTTCATATTCTGATGGATTGGTCCCACCAGCTATTTTTGAGTCAGCTGGCTGCTGTCCTTCTGATGAGCCACTGTCATGGGAGAAATCGTCACCAGGAGAACAGTCTACAGAATGAGAAACCTCTGTCTGAACTGTAGCCATCGGTGCTAAATCAAAGTTGAAAAAATCAAAATTATCACTGCTGTTTCTAGACTGAGGCTTTTCTTCAGCTACTGCTCCTTCTGGAATAGGGCTATAAGAGTCAAAACCAGAGAGGAAACTGTGATGAGATACAGCTCCCTCTGCTACTGGACTATCATCACTAAGAAAAACTGAGCTCTCTTTGGAAGATCTGCTGCTTCTAATAGTAGCAAGTCCACTGTCTGGACTCACAAGATCTACATTAACATCAGCCTGGGCTTGAGCAGATCCATTATGATCTTGAGGGTTCTCTATAAAGTTGACAACATTTGACTGGGGTTCAATATCAGAACCATACAATTCCACGATTCCAGAAGACCCTTGAGAAAGTGGTGCACTTCCAGCAACAGCTTCAGTGGAAGATGTCCTACTGTTTGATGCCATCTCTGGGTGTCTTCTGGTGATAACATCTTTCATTAGCAGAAAAATTTCATCACAATTTGCTGTAGAGTTAGCTTGCTGATAAAGGAGGAGTTGGTCACAGCCATACTCCAGAGGATCTAGTTCCAGGCAAGGATTCTGACATTCCTCTAACTCACAACAGATCTGTTGAAGAGGAATAGTGTTATTTTTTTAAAAGAAGCAATTCATTGCCATTTACACATTATTAAGCACAAATATTTCCTCTCATTAACTAATACATATTTTCCTTTTAATTTTTATAAATTTTATAAACAATTTTAATAGCCAGGCACTTAGAAACTGAGAACAAACCTTACCAAATGGCAAGAGAAAATTTAAAGTTTTGGTATTCTTGTAGTAATCTGGTTATATAGTAGGTTAATGATACAAGGGGCATGCAACTGTTAGAGGGAGGCACACAAGTGTCCAGGAGACCATGATCAGTTGCACTCCATTGCCACAGTGACACATGCATAGTTCCCCACTCTTAAATCTTTAGATTGAGGGACTGAAGGCTCTTTGATGCTTCCCAGGTAATCCGTATCTGTTTGGAAGTCCTTGTTATCAATATCAGGCCACCTGGGCTTTCAACTCATGATTCTAAGTCCAAACAGACAGAATTAGCATCAACACTCTGCTTAAGTACTTTTGAAGTCCTGAAACCTCAAGCTGTTTATATGAGAGAATTATTGGGCTCTAATTAGTTTTGTTAGGTTATTTATTATATGTAGTTATGGTTATACAAATGTACATTCCCTTTAGGGAGAAAAAATAATAATTTTCAATTACCTTCATTACATTACATGCAAGGCCTTATATGTTCATAAGAAACTACATTGTAATATTCTCTGCTTTTCCTTAGCCAGGCATCTCTATAACTAACACAGGGAAGACCTGATATGTGTGAATAAGTGCACAGGCATTACTATACACATAGCATCGTCTAGTGCAAGAATAATGAAATATATATCTTTAGCATAGCATAGGCTTTACCAGTGGCATTACTATGGGGCACGGGGTATGTGGCCTGTACCAGCACACACTCCAAAAGAAGGGTGACACCAGGTGGGGCCCTCTGCCCATTGAGGGATGAAAAGGGCTCAGCACACCCCTCCTAGCCTACCATGGTGGGGAAGGCCTCTTCAAGAGCAGAACTCCACTGCCATGACAAAGGAAAGGCCTAGGCTCACCCCTTACAGGCTCCATTCCCAACATCCTGAAGCTAGATGATTCCAGTGTGATTCTAAGTAGTCATTACTGTTTCACTCCCTATGACTGACCTAGTTTTAAGACTTGCATAGCCCACATTGTTAAAAATACAATGACAAAAGATTATGTAATGATACATACTACTGTACACAAGATGCAGTTACTTCCTTCATTCATTCATAATACATACTTGGTTTCCCAGCTCCATGTTTTCTGAATAAACTGCTATTTGCCTTTTTTCTTGGTCCTCTTCTGATATGTAGCTGGCCAAAATGACAAGGACATCAAAGCCATATTTGTCCACAAATTCTTTTAGATCTCCAGTCATGTTTCTTTGTAAGAGGCAGTCCTGAAAGATGACAAAATTATTCTGAATTGAATAAATTAATGGTTTATACTTCCAGAATTAGCTTAATCAAGTCAGTGAGCAACTCAGTAGTGATTAGTGTTTTTTTTTTACAATGACAACTTGTTTATATATTTTGCTAAATAACTGGAATTTAACCATTCATCCTCTTAAAGCATGATTAGAATGATAATATATTCAAGTTTTCATAAGGGATGCTAAAAATCTCTTCTCTTTGATTTATAGCTTGGAATCCTTTGTGACATATGCATATGTAACTCATAGTTATGTGTGTGGATTTCTTGTTTTATATGTTGCACAAGAAGGTATTCACTAGTGTCACAGACCCCTTTACCCAGATTGCCCCCAAAACTCCAACCCCTAGGAATCCTGACAGTCACCCTGCCGATGTTCCCCCAATTCATTCCTTTCTAGATAGGGTCTGGGCAGCAGGGTGAGTCCTTACATATGTGGATTTGTGGTTGTGATGTTGTGTTGGTTCTTTAGTTTGGTAGGTGTGGTCTGACTCCAATTCTGGCTTGACAGATAGCCAGAGATAGGTTTAAAACAACAACAGAAATAGATTTGTTAAACACAATAGATTTGTTGAACTCTGATATTCTGTTCTTTAGGCTCTCCACCAGTGGCATTACAGCCTGGGCTGTCACCCAGTGTGTAGCCTGAGGATTCTGAGTTGATTTTCCTATGGCTATATACATAATTATTGGTTCTGTCTTGCTGTGCTGAGCATACCATGGCTGGCAATCATTTTGGTGGCAAACACAGCCAAACATAGGCCCACCATATGTTCACATATATCTTTTTATAAAAAAATCTCTGCACAGGCTGGTATTCCCTTCCACTCCCTGCAGCAACCAAAGCCCCTCCTCTGTGGATTTATTGTTAAGCCTCTTCCACACCCCAAGGCCATTCCTTAGCTACGGTAGACATGGGGAATCAAAAGAGCCTCTGGATACGTCCCTGTAGCCATATGCAGAATGGTTACATCATTCTTATGCATCTGGCTACAGGGACATAGCCAGATGTTTCTCTACTACTCTCTCTCTCACACACACACATAGACACACTACATGAGCCACAAAATTGCTGTGTGAGATGCCACAGCAACTCTGGTAAATCTGGGGTTGGGGTTGGAATGGCCAGCTGTAATGTATTCTGCATGTGGAAATATTACACTATGTTGTGCTAATCCTAAGCAAGAGCTTCCCAAGGCTTGAAAGGCAGAAGCAAAGCTAAAAGAAAATAAGAAAAGCATTTTTTACTAGAGTAAACAGGAGAGGAATGCTGTGGCAGTGACAAAACCCCAAGATGATGACTCCAGCTGCCATTTTAACTCTCCTACTCTCAGCAGCAGCCCGACCACCAACCCCGATAGCAACAGAACTAATGGAAAAAGAACTTGGAATCCTGCCTAGGGTCAAATGACATGTGGGATAAACCCAATCTTTGCTGATTGCTCCTCCTGCCATCCAAGAATGTAACACTTTGAAAATACTGAATGTGAATTAGTGTGATGAAATTAGGAAGATGTTTAAAATGTTAAAAGTGTGTGACACTGTCTCCTGTGAAATCAGCCTTAATATTAATCCACCCCTAATATTATTTGCTTTAGGAACCGGACAGTCTAATGGTTTATGACAAACTCTTGTCTTACTTTTATTCTTTAATCATCATTCATTAAAAGAAATCAGAGCTATTTCAAAATAGTGCCATCACTAAATACAAAACGCCACACAACTACATCCTATAACATTTTAATCATCATATTTAGTTCATTTGTAAAATTCTCAGGTCTACTTTAGACTGTGGGGATAGAAATCCAGTGCTTCAGACTTTGAGGACTACAAGAGCACAATGGTAGTTATGAGACTTTTGGATTTTGGTTGGGACTCCAGCTGCAACTTTCTTCAGAGGTACTTGTTATTAGTACCTACATCATCTTAGCAGTGAGATACTCAGCATCTCACCATTAGGACTTCTAGTAACATATAATTGAGTCTCTTCTCTACTATGTTTTGTCAACCTGTTCTGACAGACTAATCTAGGCATTTCTTCAGACAACTGGCTGGAGTCCTCTACCCATGCTCTGGAGCAATTGCCCTGTCTCCCCCAGGCTTTGACACAAGGAAGCCCTTATGCTCCAGAGGCATTGCATCCCACTTCTCTCCCATCCCATCTGTGTCAACCTTTTTCACCTCGGAACATAGAACCATTCAGAAGTCTTGAGAGATGGAGCACCTGACAGCAGATGTCACCCAGTGGAGAAGGGCAGGGCTTCTGGGGACGCATGCTCCCTCCCCCCATGCCATCCTGTCCGAGACACCATGAGAGGCAGCACACACAGAGGCATTTAGGACAGTGTGGGGAAAGTGGGAGTATGCATGAGGGAGTGTGAGAAGGCACAGGGAGGATGGGAGCCCAGGCAGGGATGGCACAAGGATGAGTGTGGAGGGAGGGCCTGTCCAGGTGTCTCCCCACTTCTGAGGTGTCACTCAGTGCGGCCCACACCACCGTTCACAACCTAGTGACACCAATGCCTGACAGGAATCTACCCAATCCTTTAAAAAAAGGTTGGGAAATCTTGCATATTCCATGAGAACACAGATGTGTGGTAGTGCAAGAAATCATGTGCCAAGTGGAGCAGACTGTTCATACCAAAGAGCACTGTAACGAAGAATTGTGCTCCACTTTGTATCTGTTTCAGGAACAGGGATTTTGTGTGAGAGAGTGAGTGAGAGAGAGACAGACAGACAAGTTGGCTACTGTGCCTTCTTGTACACTGGAACCAAAGTATATTTCATATGGGCTGGGGAGATAGATTGCTATGGGAAATCACTTCTCCCTACCCATCTCCATTTGTAAGAGGCTTGTTCTTCTCAAGTTTTTTACAATAAAATAAGTCAGGTTTTCCTAAAGAGTGCTCTGACAATGGCTGGATCTTTTTCTTATCCAAGTTGCACCCAGACTTAACTAGCAGTTGTGAGGAGAAAGAGGTGATGAAATAAGGTGCAGCTAAAGCCCTTACTAAAGTCCCAGAAGATGAGGATCATCGCTTTCTCTCCCATACATGTACACACATACACTCACACACACACTGCTGCTGCTGCTGTTGCTACTCCTGAATTAGGTTTAGGGAAAGATTGCAGTATATATATAATCCAAGCTAAAATCACATTTTGTTGAGTTTTAAATAGACCCAGAACTAAGAAGTGGTTTCAAAACCCTGCTGGGCTCCCCAAATGCATGTGACTGTCCTCAACTATCCATTTCATACATCCTGTGGGACAACAACCATGTCTGTCTAGGGAGCAAAAAAGGAGCTCATAGACTAAAAATAGATTTACTTTTTCAACTTTTCTTTTTTAAAAAAAGAATTGTAGGTAAATTACCTACATTTACTCAATGAACTTGCTGTCTTTCCTTTCATCACCTGCAATAGCTCAAGAAAACAAAGCAACAAATGCCCCCATTCTGATTACCTTGGATTGTACTATTTGTATTTGATAAAATGTATTCTTGTCCTCTAGGTAAGCACATTATCGTATGATGTTATTGGCTTTTATATTGCTTTGCTACTAAGCAACACTCTTCCTAAACCAACAGCAGTTCATCAACAACAGACCACAACTGTACATTCAGGTGGGTGCTTTACTCTTCTTCCATTCTCAGCTATACACACCTGTCTTCTACATGATGAATTAGCTTTAATTTTCCATGTGTACAAATACTATTTATTAATCTATTCAGATGTAGCCAGGAAATTTGTTTCCCCTGAAGTGAAAATGAAATGAAAAACACTTTAATCAACACTCTGAAATGGAATGTAGTATCAAAGGGTTATAACCTATTTCCGAGAAACAGATCAGACAAAAAAAGGAGGAGGATTAGCATTGTATGTAAAGGATGTTTACACCTCTGTAGATATGCATGACAAGTCCTGGAACAAATGACCAAACATTCAGAAAGGAAAAAATGTGGTAGTAATGGGAGAGTCCCACTAACCTGATATTTGTTGGACATTAAATTCAGTCAAACATTTTAAGCCTAACCAATTCCTCACTTGCCTTGCAGAAAATGTCATTGTCTAGAAGGTGGAAGAGGCAACTAGGGCATCATGAGCTTTTTGTTTAAGATCTGATCCTAACCAACAGTGATGACATAGGCCGGTTACAGATCGGCACTTGGGACGTCCGCAGGATGTCCCATTTTAAAAAAGGGGTATCTCTTCTAGACGCCCCTGGCTCTAATACGGACTCTGTCCGTACAATATGGCGCCAGCCATTCCACACGGCCGGCGTCATCTTTACGTATTGGACGCTATGCGTCCGAACGTGTCACGGTGCTAATGACGTCGCGAGTGCGCCAGCGGTGCCTCGCGACGTCATTAGGGTGCCGCAGAAAGAAGCTCCATTTTGGAGCTTCTTTTTTGCTCCGCGCGGTGTGGCTGCGACGGCTCCCTTACGGAGCAAACGGCGGTCTATAACCCGCCCCCGTTAATGGGATGGAATGGTGGGATCCTTAGGCGAGAGTGACCATGTTCTTCTGGAATGTGTTATACAGAAGAAAAGGAAGCCAAGCATAGTCAGACATGCATTCTAGACTTTAAGACAGCTGACTTCAGTAAACCAAGGGAATCACAGAGTGTTATCCTGTGGTCAGGAATACCAAAAGAGAAGGGAGTTCATGAAGAATGGATTTTTTTTTTTTAAAGTGAAATACTGAAGGCACAATTTCAAACAGTTCCAATGAGGAGGAAAAATGGGACATATGTAAAGAAACTAAGATGGATGTAAAAAAAAACTTTCAGCAGAGCTGGGATTTAAAAGGAGCATGTCCAAAAAATGTACCAAAGAGGAATTCAAATGAATGGTCATCATATGTAGGAAGAAAGTCAGAAAAGCTAAAGCACAGAACAAACTCAGGCTAGCTAGAGAGGTCAAAAACAATATCTGCAGTAAAATGAAAAATAAGGAAATGATAGGGCCACTGCAAGGAGGAGATGGCGAAATGCTTACAGAGAAAAGACAGAACTACTCAACAGCTTTTTTTGTCTTGGTCTTCTCCCTAAAGGAGAACAGTACTCAACCTGGGGGAAATGGAGCAGATGATACAGTAGCGGAAATACAGAACGGGTAAAGAGACAGTACAGAAATACCTGGTGACTCTAAATGAATTCAGGTCTTAAGGGTCAAATGAACTTCATTCAAGGGTATTGAAAAAACTGGCAGAAGTAATCTCAGAATCACTGTCAATAATTTTGGAGAACATCTGGAGAACAGGTGTAGTACCAGCATACTGAAGAAGGGCAAATGCTGTCCCAATCTTCAAAAAGGGGGGAAACAAATAAATGGATCATAGAACAAATCAAACCTGAACTCTCCCTAAACGCCAAAATGTCTAAATAGAGGATGTTGTACTTTGGTCATTTCATGAGAAGACATGACTCCCTAGAAAAGGCAATGATGCTAGATAAGATAGAAGGCAGCAGGAAAATAGGAAGACCATATTCCAGATGGATAGACTCAATGAAGGAACCCACTTCCCTGAGTCTGCAAGACCTGACCAGGGCTATCAAGGACAGAGTGTCCTGGAGATGTCTCACTCATAGGGTCTCCATAAGGAGAGGCTGACTTGAAGGCAGTTAACCCACACGTGCACACATACACATTGAAGATGGATCAATCTTATTTTTTGCTGCTTTAGAGAGCAATGGATTCAAGCTACAGGAAAAAACTTAAATATTATGAAGAATTTCCTGATGGTTAGAGCTGTTCAGCAGTGGGACATGCTGTCTGAGAATGTGATAGGGTCTCCTTCTTTGGAGGTTTTTAAACAGAGGCTGGATGGCCATCTTGCCAGGAGAGCTTTGATTATGTATTCCTGCATGGCAGGGGGTTGGACTGGATGGTCCTTGAGGCCTGTTCCAACTCTATAATTCTATTAATCAATTGTAAACATATACTTTCAGCCTTCTGATCAATTCTTTCTACTTTAATCCAAGTTTTAATCCATCTTTTCCTTCAACGACTGACAAAATAAATGGGAGTAATATTTTCAAAACTATAGTTTCCTACCAAAACTTTCTCAACCAAAAGTTAGCTTATATTTATCTTATTTTTTCTTAATAAATTACATAAGAAGTGTGTCATCTGATGTTACTGAAAACAGGCTGGCTTTTTATTTCTCATTATTCTAAAACCCATTCACTCTGATTCAGAGTTGCTATTCTTTCTAAAGAAACACATATTCCCTTTGTGTTCAGGATTTGCATTTCCCCTTAAAGTTTATTTTATGCTTGAAAAATTTGAATGTTGTTGCAGCACTCATTCATGAATGTAATAAATTCATCCAAGATGCATCTCTAACACAACATAGAGAAATACTATCTTCCCAGTTTTAAAAGATATTGGAAGAGATGATGTGCAGAACAAAACTATTTTACCATAGCTATATTTGCAAACACAGATTATGTATAACTGGGAATTAAAAAAAAACTATTTCAAGCCTAACTCTGACAACAAATTTTGTTCTGTTTTTGTCCTTTGCAATAGTTATACTTTCTGATTGATGGCGTCTGACAGTTGATTACCCAAGTGAGCCGCATATAAATGTACATTACACATACATCTGACTCTTTGGAGGAGCTAACTGTGTCAATATTAACCTGACCAAATTAAGAATAAAATGCCTCTTTTGTTCTTCACACTTTTCACATGGAGAGCGCAATATGGCTTTTGTCAGAGGTGCTCCATCATTTTGGCTCAAGGAAACTGTCAGTACAGTTTGGGATTCGTTATTCATGGGCAGATATCCTGATGGGTCTAATGAAGCCTTTCTGCTGACAACTCATTTGCTAAAAATACCCAACCATCACAAAGTACAAATGAGGAATATATTTCTTTCCTCATTACTGTGTTTTCCTCTCACAATGGCAATTATGTCATGAACCCTCATGATCCTCAAGCTGGGCTACACTGAACTCCACTATGCAGTCTTTATAGCAATAGCCTCTGCATAGGTCATAGCCACCATTTCTGTTTTCTAGTTTCTTACTGGGAACTCCCTAACAAACTTTATGACATCTTTAAATTGCAATATAATAGGGTGAACACCAATGTTATTGCACACATGCCGTGCAGACAGCCTGTGAGCCATTTGTTGAAAATTGTGAGCTAATTAATGCAAGCCCCCTCCTGAATGCAGGCATGGGTCATTTTTTAATAAAAGTTTTCAGGTAATGTCATCAAAGTTGAAAAACAAGTAGATAGAAAGAAACAAATACTCAATCTGTATCATTAACTATTGTGCCCATTCTCTCTTATATAGACGTAGTTTATGTTCAATATTCTATAGGCATACCATCATCTACTGAGAAAATTGTATGATTTCAGGCTAATTGGTACTGGGCTTTATAGACAATCTCATCCTTATAGTTTAATGTGTAATGGTGCACAGTGCATGTGACAAAAATAGCATGCTTGTTTCATTTGCCCATCTCATGTATTATGAGGCATATCACAGGTTGACATGGGAATGTTGGAACATATGAATCCACATTTATCAAAATATTATAATTAATGCAGTTCTAATTCCTGCTACCATAACCCAAAATAAGTTCCAGTCCTCCTTCTTCCTCCAACCTGCCATGACTTTTCTGGCCTTTCTTCTATCCTATTACAAATTCTCTTGATAACCTCCTGGGATAGTGTCTATATAAGGCAGCTGTAATGTAGCTTTGCAGAAACCATGTTGATTCTGCTTAAGCAAGACTTGCCCTTCTATGTGTTTGGTAATTTCAGCCATGATCCTTTTGAGTAGCTAAGAGAACCAGCATAGTTGATGACAGTAGTAGTGTGGTAGCAGAGGTGAAATTGCTATGGACAATGCATCAGGAGAGATAAAATGGTGAGTGGGAGCGGCAAAAAAGCCCAATTCTGTCGGGATATAATGTTTCCCTGCCAGCTTGAGCCAACAATGCAGCTTTCTTTGGTGGTGGATATTATGTTCTCTGTTGTCTCCTGCTGCCAGTTTTCTGGTTGTTCTCTGCCTTCAACTTGTTTCAGACTGCAGTGACCCTAAAATGAACCTATCATGGAGTTTTCTTTGCATGATTCATTCAGAGGGAGGTTTCCATTGCTCTCCTCTGAGGCTGAGAGGGTGTAGCCCAGTGGGTTTCTATGGCTGAGTGAGGATTCAAACCCTGGGCTCCCAGAGATTTAGTCCAACACTCAACCCATTACCATGTTGCTCTCACTGCCAATATACACCACTCTAAAAACATATTTCTTTATTCTACTGCACTGGCATAAAGGATTAGATTTCTAGCCTTAATCTTTAGTAATATATTTGACTTTCGGGGAGGAGAATAGTGGGCTGAAGCCCTTCCTTAGTGCTCCACTTTCCAAGAAAGAGTTGTCATGATTAAAGTGTCAACCAGAGGGATTAAAGGGAAAGTGACGCGATTACCAATGAGCATCCAGAATCCTTGTTCATGTACTAACTTGCTAGTGACCACAGACTGAATGAGGAAGGGCTGTGGGAGCTACATCTTTGCCTAAGTCATGAAACACAGCCAATCTGATCTCATGGATCTGACTGACACCAAATTGGCAACCTTCTTTCTTAGAATCCTTAAATTAAATGTTGAGATTATATAAGTGAAGAATTCTTCCAAGTAGCAGTTGGACAGAAGCTTTATCAACACACCTTCCTTTTGTAGCTGGAAACTGAGGACCCTATTGCATGGGGTTAAAACCCCTGCTTACCTTTCCCAAATTCAGTCCTAATTCAGGAGGAAGCTGGGTGATATTACTTCGGTGGCCATTTTCAGAAGTCAGAAGCTTCCAACTTCAAAAAATGGCTGCCGGTGCGTCTTACAGGATCCAGGCTGCACCCGAAATGGACCCAGTTGGTGATTCGGCGGCAAATTCTTTTAACCTCATGCGACAGAGATTTAAATGAGTTTATTCTTTAAGATCAGGATTTAAATAAAGATTGAAAGTTGTTCTGCTTAAAGGGATATAATAAAGGATTTAAAATATATTTTTTAATGGATGGATTAAAATTTTTAAAAAGAGAAAATAAATTGTGGGGAAATGGAAAGTGTTATCTCTTTGATGCTGATAAGAGTGGCTGGAACTGGACTGTGGTGAGAGAATACAGTAGTTTGATCATTACTTGTGTGATTGCTGGATTGAAGAAAGGTGGAACTTTTCCGAGAAGATTTTTACCAAGAGTTGTTGGTGGAGATCTGATTATGGAGAAATCAGGAATTCCCAAACATAATGAAGAGACTGAGAGGAGACATAACAGAAGTTCTGAGACAGGAAGGTTGTTGAAATTAAGGCAAAATTGTTGGGGAATAAAATGTGAGGGCAGGAGAAAAGGGGGGCTAATCTAGAAATAATGGAGTGTATGAATAATCAGCTTAATTTAATAGAAGGATCAGCCTGTCATACTGATGTGAAATGGGGAGACGAAGGTTTGAGTTACAAAATGGGAGTTATAGAACAGGGGGAAAGGGGCAGACTAATCTGAAAATGATGTGGGGGAATTTGTACAGAAGAAGGAACAAATTCCAGTGGAGTTAATGAAAGGATGAATCGCAAATATTGAGGAGAAGTGGGGTGAAAAGTGGGGTCAGATAGAGATGACAAAGAGGGTATTCTGTCATGGGACAAGTACTTTGGAACAGGAAACTGGGATGTGAGGGACCTAACAAGAAGTAAAGAAGTGAAGATGAGAGAATGGAAGGAAAGACAGGTTAGTGCAGATGAAGATGAGAACAAAAGTCAAATTAAAATGAAACTGAAGTAACACTGTTTGATTAAAATGGGTTATGAAAACTGGTTATAGGATATAATGATATCAGAATTTGGTTTTAAGAAAGGATTCTAGAAGAAGAGTTGAGTTTAAGAAAAATGAAACTTTGGAGAAACAAAGAGGTTTAAAGAAAAAATGGATACAATGACAAGATATGTAAGCATCTAATATTTTTAATCTAGTAAGGATTAATATTACTAGCATGTTAGTAAATTGTTGGCATTTAATATTAAACTAAATATTACTTATTTTGATGTAACACATGGATATGGAAAGAAGAGAGCTATTAGTTTTTACTTTGAGAAGCTTGATATAATTAATCATTATATAACCATCAAAAGGAAGAATGGAAAGCATCTATTTTTCTGTTCTTTAATCCCTAGTCTTTATGCTTTATCGCTGAATGTGTTTATCCTACTTTTACTTTTTCTTTGTCTTTTTTCTTTTCTGTTTTATATAGTTGTGTATTTCTAGAATTTTAGTCGATTGGAAAATTTTCAATAAAAATATTTTTTTAAAAAAATCTTCAGCAACATTTTCCACCAAACATTATTTTGTATTGTTGTTATATTTGATATACCATCATCCAGAACTGAAAGGGCTGGATACAAAAATGCTGAATTGAGTAATTAAAGCCTGGAACAGATGGGCAAGAAAAAGCAGCTCACACCTGCTTTTTCCCAAAGTGTCTTGAAACCCTGCTGTCCACACAGACCTTGCCCAAAGTGCCCCAAATGTGCATGGCCCAACCGTATTGGATCATTTTTTTTTTTTTTTTGCCTCTACTTTGGAGGCGTGCATCACCCAAACACCCCGCCTTCAAAGCAGGTGGAAACCACTGTATTTGACCCATCTATTTTGCCCCTAAGTGAATGAATAAATTAATTTACCTAGGGCAGACATTAAGTTGACTGGCCTATAATTGCTTTGATTCCTTGGATTTAAAAAAAAAAAAGGTCTGGGTCAAAGACTAATTTTAGGTCCATGGAACATATTGTTTGAAGATCAGTAATCTTACATTTGCTTGCTTTCATCCAGGAAATATGGTCAAGAACATAATCTTTTGTCACTGCTATTTCTTTCCATATTAATTATACATTTCTTCTTACACTGATAGATTTTTATCAGCTCTGCTCTTTGATTTCTGCTCCTTTTACTGTGCTTAATCTAATAAACTAGGCCTCATATTTCCTCAACACTTGCATTTTTAAGGATTTTTCCTGTGTTTGCACTCACTACTTCGTAGTAACGTACTATATTTTATTTTATTTTAAAATAACTTTTAAAATCTATTTGTTCCGGACTGTCTTTCAGGCAATAAATTTCTAAGATGTCATGCATTTTTTAAATGAATATTTCATATTTCCTTGTGTTTGGTTCCCACCATGCTTTCCCTGTTTCTCTTATCCTTCTTATTATATTTAGTTTAATAGTCTGAGCCTGCAGGCAAGGAATTATCATTTTAATAATGTACTGCAGAAGCACCTAGGTGCTCTAGACATTCTGTAAATAAAATATGATGATGAAGATGGATATTTCAAGATGGCAATGATGTAGTCCTGTAATGAGTCATTTGGCAAAGAAGACATTCAGTACAGATATCTGCACCTTTCCAATTAGGAAGAAGAGCCTTGCACTCCACATTTACACTTGCACTGTGCATTTACATAACCTACTCCCAGATGCTCTGTTCTAAAGGTGCACAAGGTTTCCTTCTATTAGTCTCCAACAGCAGGCCAAAAACAGCCCTGTGCTGATGGAGCAACTTTGTTGTTGGTGTTGTTGTTGTTGTGATGCACCTTCATGCCATTTCCAGCTTCTGGCATAATTTAAGGCGAAACTAGCATGGCATTTTCTTGGCAAGAATTGTTCTGAGTAAGAGGTTCATCTCCTTGCCTCCTTCCTCCAGAACCAACAAAACATCACTGACCAGTCCAGATCCAACCCAACTTATTTTATTGTTGGTATTATTATTGCTGTTTATTGATGACAATGTATTAATGCCTTGCTGCTTAGTTTAAGTAAAGCAACTATGTCCCACATCTATGTTCAGAAACAAATGAAACCAATTGTGGGGGGGAGGGGAGAACATGTTAACATATTAACAGAGCAAAGCACACCATGGCAAAATCAGGAAAAAGTACAGTATTTTAATTTATGAACTCTGTTTTCTTCAGCACGTGTGAAAAGGGAGAACGTAAAAGAAAACTTTACATTCACATTATTTATACATCTGTTTAACCACAAATGATTTACACTGCAACCTCAATATCTCTTCAGACCAATGGGGCTTACTCCCATGTAAATAGGCATAGGACTGGAGTATTAAGCATTATATCGGATAACACTGATGGATTCACTAGAAATGAGTAACAACAAATTAGCAAGCATTCAAGTATGGAAGAAGTGGATACATATTTTTCTCATATCCAGTGTGATTATATCAGAGAGATCTTAGGGGCGTTGGGAAACATAATACATTTACAAATATTCTGATTTTGAAAATCTGTAGAAATAAGAAGCCGTGTATTTTTTAATGTGACCTACCTATAAAAGTAAAGGTAAAGGTATTCCCCATTGACAAGGTTGTCAAGTCGTGTCCAACCATACGGGGCAGTGCTCATCTCTGTTACTAAGCCAAAGAGCCAGCGATGTCAGAGACTACTCTGTGGTCATGTGGCCAGCATGATTGCACAGAATGCTGTTCAGCTTCCCATCAAAGTGGTACCTATATATCTACTTGCATTTGAATGCTTTTAAACTGCTAGGCTGGCAGAAGCTGGGACTAGTGATGGGAGCTCACCCCATCATGTGGCACCCAGGCCTTGAAATGCCAACCTGTCAATCTTGCAGTCAACAGTCAGTGTCTTAACAACCTGAGCCACCGCATCCCTAGTGGAAAAATCTTTAGAAATAAGAAGCAGTGTATTTTTTTTACGTGACTTACCTATATTAGAGATATATATTATACAATAGAAACATACCTAATTCCTAGTACTCATTATTGGGAGAGTCTGTAATATAGAAATTCCACTGTAGTTTTCAACCGTTTGTTTACAAACTCATTGTTAAAAATATTTTTTTTAAAAAAAACCATTATGGCCACCTGCATTCCTGGACTATAACCTGGAATACTTGACTTAGGACATAAAAGGCTGAGGAATTACATTTTGGCAGCAATGCTATTGGTATTGCTGCAGGTAATGGAGTACTAAACTGTGCAGAAAAATAACCAACATAGTTACTGACCAGGAGCTGTCTATTATATTAAAATTGTCCCAGGTGTAAATTTATATTCAGTAATTTGCACCATGCAATATAACTCTCATGCAAACATGGTAATACAAAAACACATTTCTTGCTGTCAAGAAAATGTCTAGGAAAATTAATCAACCATTCATCCATTCAGGCTCTTTGCATACCCTTTTGTCAAAGAGGGAACGCTAAGAGATTTCTTTCCTCTTCCATGCACTCATTGCAGTAGATTGTAGAATCCATCAAGCTTGTGTTGATTTATTGAACTGTCTCTTAGCACAGCAGTATAACCACAGTAAATGAACTGATAACATCTCCAAAACACACACACACACACACACACACAAACCCTCAGTAATGATTCAACAGTATCTGATGTATTTAATTCTATCCAGTGTCAGATTATAAGGGACTGAATGTCTCCTGATCCCTCAGTACCAATGTCATATGTAAAATCATTTCCACAATACAACCCTATTGATTTAACAGGTATCTATATTGTCTAGGTTGCTAATCATTTAACATGTCTAGTGTCAAAAGTGAAACAAAGTTTGTTAAACATTCTTCACTGTTTCCACTGTTATCATCAATACTATTTTAACAACTTCTGATATAAATTGATAGATACAGCTAGAATAAAGATATGGTCCTTTATAAGTTGCGTTTCTGTAAATTTTATTTAAACGTCTGTCTGTCTGTCTGTCTGTCTGTCTGTCTACAGTATTTTTCATTTGAACATTCAATTCTCTAGCATGATGTAGCTATCTTTGCACAGATGTTGAACTTTTACTTGGTATACCTAATGCTTGCAATGGGTCTTTATATTAAAAACAATGGAAAATGCAAAGCAGGCGACAACCTCTTTAAATGTGGATTTTATCCCTGAGTAGCATCCACGGAAACTCACAGAGCCATCCATCACTCACCAGCTTTGCATTTTTCTTCATAAAGATATATGACCTTTGCCCATTGGATTTCATTAGCAGGGCACCATACAAGGAACCTTCGCAGATGACAGGCTAGAGAGCTAAACATCCTCGCCTGAAGGATTCATGGAAACAAGCCCATCTTCAATCCTTGTCCCTGGGAGGCACTTTTAACACCTGCCAACCAGAGCGCTATCATCAGAAAAACATTTACAGATTTATCTTCAGGCTGGTGATTATAAGAGATAATTTGTTTGGAGTATGGATAAAGTTGGTCTAGCATAAACAAACTAGATGCACAAATTACACGACGAACATCATTAACTATTGATTTAACCACTACCAATCTGAAAGAGAACAGACATTATCTCAAAATGATACGTTTTTGTTTTTTAAAAAACCCTAAACAATATCAGTCACAAACAAGAGAAAATTGTAGCTTAAGCATTTTACACTTTCAGTTTACACTTTTCACTACAATTCATTACATACTAATATTTATATATAATTATGAATCTTTATATTCATAAATAAAAATTCACAATGTTACATTAATTTATATAACTACTGTTTTTTTAGTCTATTCATTGCTGCTTATCTAGATACATAATTCTAAGTAATAGATGCTAGCTAGTGAATGCTTGGTTCTCCATAGAGCAATATTTTCCCTTTCAGAACTGAAATGATTATTTGTGAATGTTCAATAAATTATCAAATTTCACAAGAATTAGAAATTATTAGTCACTGCTCAAACTGAATGCTTTAAAATTGATGTTAGCTTTGTTTTGAATTTTGGAGGGATTCAATTATTAACTTGTGTAAAAGCAATGTCAGTTATCAAATATAAACTACCATTGGATATTTTCTATCATATTCTGTCAGACACTTTCAAATACTGTATACCATTCTATGCTATTGCTAAACATCAGCTGACAAAAGTCAATTATTATTATTATTATTATTATTAATTAAATATATCCAGTGAATACATTTATTATTAAGAAAATATTCCAAAAAGATTTGAGCAACCAGAGATTATATTGCCAGGAAGAATTTTTAGTAGAATCTTTGGTAGGAAATTATTTTCAGCTCTATATTATTCCATTTTTATTTTTAATAGCTTACTCTTGATCCTGCCATGTTTAGTTTGCAGTTGTGCTTCTTAGAAAAGCACCTTTCCGTCTATTTCACAGGTCACTGTATGCATCTAAGAGTCAATGACTACATTAAGTGAAATATTACATATGTGACACAGCTCTCCTAAATATAAAAAACATAAAAAGAGGCTTCCAACGTCACCTCAGACATTAACCTTTCCAGTAAAAGCAGCTTATTTATTCACTAAAATCGTTATAAGTAAATAAAGTAATGAAGTTCTTCTGCATAGTGACACTTCCATTCCAAATCCTATGCAGGCAGGCCAGATTCAGAGGTTCTTAGCTTGCCCTAGCCACTCTGTTGACACTTTCATCATCTGAAAAGCAATTCATCCGAAAAAAGTTCTGTCTATGTGGAGGATCTTCAGAAAATCAAAAATACTTGTGATTCTGTCTTCAAGGACAGCCTCCATACAAAGACCTCTTCTCTTTAGACATATTGCTTTCCATCTGAAAGTGAACAGTGAGAGGTCAGGGCTAAATAATCACCTGCTCAGGTGTCAACTAAGGAACACTTGAATCTGGCATGACCATGTAAAATATCTTGACATTTAGCACTCAACAAGATTATGCCATGGAAGGCAGTGATGGTAACAAAATGATAATGCCGATATGTACATAGGCTGAAGGCTAGAACCAAGGAAAGCACTGAAACATTTTTACCTGTGCAACCTTCTCTAACCTATGATTTAAAAAAAGATTTGAATCTTTTCTATACTGGAACCTTAAAGTGAGGGCTAATGAATTCCTTGCAATCACCTTGCTATGCACAGACAATGCAATGCCTCACATTCTTCCTATGATGTGTTGTAGATAACCATTATTATTTATTATTATTATTAACCTTTATTTATGAAGTGCTGTAAATTTACACAGCGCTGTACATACAATCTTTTTAGTTAGACGGTTCCCTGCCCTCGGGCTTACAATCTAAAAAGACATGACACAGAAGGAGAAGGGAGTGTTGGAGGGAAAGGGTAAGAGGTCCAGCAGTTCCTCTCTACCTCCGAGGCCTGGACCAAGGCAGATGGACTGGAGGGAGGGCTTGGCTTCATAATGGATGGTTAATCATTTTCCAGGGAAAATACATACTCTCAAGTAGGATAATACATACACAGTACATAGCAATACAGGAAATGGGTTTGATAAACAGGCACCAAAAGAACATCAAATAGTAAGCGACAATTATGCAATGCCTGGGAAGCCTTCTCTGAACAGGATGGTTTTCAACTCCGTTTTGAAGCTGGTTAAAGAAGTGATGGCTCTTGCTTGTGGGGGAAGAAGGTTCCAGGAGTGAGGGGCAGCAAGGGAAAAGGGGCAAATCCAGGATGGGGCAGAGGAAATCCTGGGCTGAGACAGCAGACCTTGACTACCAGAACGGAGGGCCTGAGTGGGAAGGTGAGGAGAAAGAAGGTCTGATAAGTAGGGAGGGGCCAGTCCATAGAGGGCTTTAAACGTCGACAGCAGGAGCTTATACTGAATGCGGAAAGGGAGGGGGAGCCAGTGAAGGGATGCCAACACAGGAGAGATGTGGTCAGAGCGGTGGGTGGAAGTGATAATGCATGCAGCTGAACGCTGAACAGAGATTAAAGGACGGAGGTGAGAAAGAGGAAGCCCAGCCAGGAGGACGTTACAGTAATCGTGAGATCACTAGGGCATGGACCAGGATCTTGGCAGTAGAGGCGGAGAGATATGGTCGGATTTTGGCAGTATTGTACAAAAAGAATCTACAAGCCTTGGCTGTGGTCTGGATCTGAGGGTTACACGACAGAGAAGAATCAAAGATAAAACCAAGACTGCAGGCTTGCTGGACTGGTTGAATAGAAATGTTGCCCACAGAGACAGAAAAGGAGTGTTGAAGGGTGGGCTTAGGAGGAAAGACAAGAAGCTCCGTCTTGGACATGTTGAGCTTCAAACGCTGATGGCGCATCCACTGCGAGACAGCTGTAAGGCAAGACAAAGCTTGCTGTTCAAGCCTTGGAGAAAGGTCAGGGGTGGAAAGATACAACTGGGTGTCATCGGCATACAGATGGTAGGAAAAACCAAAAGAGCTAATGAGTTTACCTAAGGACAGTGTGTAGAGAGAAAACAGAAGGGGACCCAGAAAAGAGCCCTGGGGAACTCCAACAGATAAGGGAACAGGAGAAGAAGTCTGACCCCCTGCAACTACTGCAAAAGATCTGCCAGACAAGTAAGATCTAAACCAGTCAAGAACAGAGTCTGAGAACCCAAGGTCAGAGAGTATGTCAATTAGGAGACAGTGATCAATGGTGTCAAAGGCTGCAGACAAATCAAGAAGGATGAGAACAGAGTAAAGGCCATTAGCCTTGGCCTGTAAAAGGTCATTCGAGATCTTAGTGAGAGCTGTCTCTGTAGAATACCTTGGGCGGAAACCAGACTGAAAGGGATCGAGGATGGAGTTGGCTTCAAGAAACTCAAGACAGCGCGAATAAACAACCCATTCCAAAACCTTAGAAAGAAAGGGAAGAAGAGAAATTGGACGATAGCTAGACAAAGAGGAGGGGTCAAGAAAAGGTTTTTTCAGAATTGGGGAAATGAGAGCATGTTTGAAGTCCGACGGGAAGGAGCCTGTAGAGAGAGAGAGATTGAAGATATGGAGGAGCGAGGGCAGAAAGGAGGGAGCTATAGAGATTAGAAGACGAGTAGGAATTGGATCAAGAGGACAGGCTGCAGGACAGGTTGCAGGTTTGGAAGAGTTCAGAAGTGTAGAGAGTTCATCCAAAGAGGCAGGAGGAAACACAGAAATTTTTTTAGACTAGGGCGATAGAAGATTAAGAACAGAAGAAGAATCGGGGGGGACTATCTCAGAGCAAATAGTGGTAATCTTAGAGATGAAATAATTAGCAAAGTCATTAGGAGAGAATGATGAAGAGACAGGAGGAGAGGGAGGTTTAAGCAACGTGTTGAAGGTGGAGAACAAACGCTGCGGGCGCCTCTAATTGGCGGAGATCAATGATTTGTAATAATTCTGTTTAGCCGTAGAGAGGGCGCGTGAGAAGGAAGAAAGAACTAATTTGAAATTGATAAAATCAGGCCGCTGTTTGGACTTTCTCCAAAGACGTTCGGCCGCTCTGGAGCAGGACCGGAAAAACTTAATGATAGGGGTAAGCCAGGGCTGAAGCCTAGTCTTAGAGGAAGAAGTGCGTACAGAGACAGGGGCAAAATGGCCAAGAGTTGAGGAAAGAGTGGAGTTAAATAAAGACATTGCTGAATCAGCAGAATCCCCGAGATTTAGGGAAGAGAGAGATGAATCCAGGGTCAGACCAAGATGGTTAGAGTCAACAGATTGAAGATCACGAAAATGGCGTTGAACAGTATGACGAGGAGGAGGAGTATAAGTAAGAGCAAAGGAGATTAAATGACGATCAGATAGTGGAAAGTCAAGTGCCAGGTAGTCAGAAATGGCGCAGTTTGCAACAAGAACTAGGTCAAGACAGTGACCAAGAGAATGAGTTGAAGAGTTGGAGCGTGGTTGGAGGCCAAAAGAAGCTAGCAAAGAGTTAAAGCGAGATGTTGTAGGGTTATTGGAATCGTCAACGTGGATATTAAAGTCACCTAGGATCAAAGTGGAGACTGAATCTAAAAGGAAGAATGTCAGCCATGATTCAAAGTCTGAGAGGAACTCGGTGGCAGAGACAGGAGGGCGATAGATAACTGTGACCCGGAGCTGTAGAGGAGAAAAGAGTCTAATAGGATGAAACTCAAAGGAGGAGAAATGATAGCTGGGTGGAAAAGATAGGACTTGAAGCTGGCAGGAGTTAGATAGCAAGATACCAACCCCTCCTCCCAGGCAAACCAATCATTTCTCCTTATATTCTTAGCAACAGAGCATTCCAGGACATTCTACGGAGTGTCAGGGATTTTACCACCACTCACACAATAAAATACAGACACAAAATGAAATGGCTACCATAAGTGTTCATATTAAAAGAATGTCACCTTCCTAATGAGAAACAAATTTCTTTTCAGCCTCTTTTCAGAGTCATGATTAGAATCCCTATCTCTTCCCTTGTGCTTTCTCAGGCGGGATACATACCGCCATATAGTACGTATAGGATACGTACTAGGGTTAGGAAGGGGCGGTGCTTCCGCACCCCCCTAACCCTAGTACGTATCCTATACGTACAAGATGGCGGCGCCCCTTCCACATGGGCGCCGCCAACTTTACGTATCGGACGCTGAGCGTCCGTACGTGTCGCAGCCTTTATGACGTAGCGAGTGCGCCCCTGGCGCCTCGCTACGTCACAAACGCGACTGAAAAAGAAGCTCCATTTTGGAGCTTCTTTTTCGGTCCGCGCGGGAGCCACGCCGTCTGAAGGCTCCGGCTCCCCCACGGACCTACCGGCGGCGGCGGCAGACCGCCCCAGTAAATGTAGCCATTTTTCACCTAGTAATTGTTCTGTCTTCTGCATCTCTCACAAAACAGTACCATTTCCACTGAAATGTTTGGCTACTACTTTCATTACTGTTCAGTCCAGTCTTAACTTGTTTCCCCTTTAGCCCAGTTTTCAAGTATTCTGCATATTGTTTGTTGTTGTTGTGTGTCTTCAAGTCATTTCCAACTTATGGCGACCCTAAGGCCATGACAAGGTTCTATGGGACTGAGTGGGTGTGTCTCACCCAAAGTCACCCAATGGGTTTCCATGGCCAAGCGTGGAATCAAACTTCCATCTCTAGAGTCCTAGTCCTGCACTCAAACCACTACACAACATTGGCTATACACATACACATATGCATATATATATGCACACACAAACTTATATAGAGACATATATTATGAACCATTTTATACTTAGTTTAGAAAGCTCATATTTAAAACATAGAATGTCTGTTTTAATCATTCTTTGTAATTCTGCTGATGTTTTACCAGAGATAATAAGCACTCATGGCTTCATGAGTTGTGAGATGCCCTTAGCAACTCATTTGTTAAACAGTCAGTTCCTTCAGAAGAAATGTTAAGAGTCATTATCTTCCCATGTAAAGGGGGAGGAATTCAGATGGCGATCTTGTGCAAGAACTCAGTAGGTCTTGATGGACATTTGTTTACCCCATATACATGTTTGCCCTGTTCTAGAAACAGGCAAGACAGAAATCTATAATGACTGAAGCAATCAACATTTCTAAGAAGAGGAAGAACAACACTGAAGGGAAAGAAACACATTAAAAATCATTCTCACACTATTCATGAAGTCACTCTACTCTGTTCGTAGGTGCTGAATTAAAATAGACCAGTGTGAAATAGAAGGAAATTGTGGGGAACGCCAATGTTAGCAGTAGTACATTTAAAAAGAGAGATACAGTGTGAATTGAACAAGCTTAGTAGTCAAGCAATTTGCAAGCTAGGGAAAGTTGAGTAAGTTAGTAATTTACCATGGCCTGTTACAGACAGCCAAAATAAAGCTGCTTCGAGTCACTTTGAAGGTATGGTATTTCAATGATATATGCGTCCTAAGAGTCCAAAGGCCGCACCAAAGCCATGCTCTAGTCCTAAGGACTGGAGTGCAGCTTTGGTGAAGCTTCCAGACCCGTAGGGCTCATGCATCATTGAAATACCATACCTCCAAAGTGACTCGAAGCAGCTTTATTTTGGCTGTCTGTAACAGGCCCATAGTTAGTTTTAAAGAAATGACTAGCTGGAGCACTGCTATTAGGAAGGAAGATACACTATAACATTTTCTTACGGTGTCCTGTTTTGAAAGCAATATTGATGTTTCAGTGTTAGACCATCAGTCAAGACTGAAAGCCTTACATTAGGAAGATTAGGAAAATAGGAAAATATCTGCTAAAAAGTCCTTCTCTGGAATGCACCAGCCATGATCGAACCAAAGGTGTTTGCTTATTATTAATAGTGTTTGTTGTTGTTGTTGTTTCCATCCTTTTTCAGATTGGGATTCAAAGCAGCTTCCAACAATTAAAAAAGACATGGGAAATCAGCATAGTCTCTTTTAACATGCCTTATGCTTGATGGGATAAAGGCACATTTATTTTTAAAACTAGCAGGCAGTAGAGCTGTTCCAACAAGGGAGGTGTGTAATCCCTGTAGTCAGACCCAGTTAGCAGTCTGGCAGCATCTCTTTGGACCCGTTGAAGTTTCTGAACACTCTTCCAAGTCAGGTCCACATAAAACACATTACATTACTCCAGCGGGGATGTAACTAAGACATGTGTCACTGTGGTCAGATTTCAGTTAAACACTTTGAATTTCCTTTAGATGTCAGTGGAAAAGACTTAACGCTAACACTCCAAATGAAACTAAGAGGACTTAGGGCTTGTCTAAACTAAGGGGCCCATACAGACAGGCCAAAATAAAGCTGCTTCGGGTCACATTGGAGGTATGCTGTTTAAAAGATGCGTGCGTCCTAAGAGTCCGGAAGCCACACCAAAGCCATGCTCCAGACTGGATCATGGTTTTGGCGTGGCTTCCCGACTCTTAGGACACATGCATCTTTTAAACAGCATACTTCCAAAGTGATCCAAAGCAGCTTTATTTTGGTCTGTCTTTATGGGGCCTAAGGATATACACCAGACTCACCCCAGTCCCAGTGTGAACTGGCCAGATGATGTAAGGCCAAATCCACAACAAAACCAGTGTTTTAAACCGTTAATCTGGCTTTCCAGGATACTCCAGAGTTCCAACAGTTCTCTTGGCTATCTGCACAGCTGGATTGGGTTCAATTCAGCCTGATCTAGTTGTCCAAACAGCAAGCACAGAGCCATCTCCCTTATCCTGCATTGAACTATGCACCTCTTTAGATCTGCTGCCACCACTGCAGCATCGCCAGCAGAGCAATTCCCTGCAAAAGCCTAGTTGTCACCATCTCTTCTGTTGAGGTCAGAATTGGGCACGCACGTGATCAACACGGAGAGTAGAAGAGCACCCTCTCCTTGTTGATCACAAAGCAGAGCTCCTCAGCAGAAATGTCAACAGGTTCCCTTATGCTCAGGAAGCAGTTGGCTGCCTCTTCCATTCTCTCCTGTGAGCAATCTCTAGTGCAACAGACACAAGTAGGACCTGTATTACAATTCCCCATCATGCCACAGATCACTCACATGATGGAGGGAGGTGTGGTGTTTTCAGCTGCTTCCAGACAGACCATGGAACAAATCCCCATCAATCGCAGTGGCTGCTACCTGATAAACAGGGATTAGGGAACTTTCATGGTCCCTACGTAGATTATGAATTCAAAACAGCCGTAAGTACATAACTCTAGGTTCTGCATTCATAACTACCATAGAGGACCCTGACCATAAATGAGAAATATATTAAATATACCAATTAGAAAAATGTTAATTAGAAATAAAATATCCAACTAGTAACATGTTGAAAACTCCACAGAAACCAATGACATATTCAGAATTTATACTCCGGTTTCTAAAAAAATATATGGAAACAAATCTATTTATTTACACAATCACATCCACCAGATGGCGGTCTTGAAGCATCAGTAGCTGTATGAAGAAGACCTTTGCTTTTCTTCTCAAATTAAATTTTGCATGCAATGTAACCTAGAATGAATTTCTGGCATCCCTAGTTAAAATGGACAGGAAGCAAGTGATGGGAGAGACCTCCTTGTGAAATTCACTGCCAAGTAGAGGAAATGTGACTGAACTAGTTGAACAAACATTCTGAATTGGTATAAAGTGTTCCTTCTTTGGAATTATGTTGAAATAAGGAAGTTTCAGATTGCAGCTCCCTCAACCATTTTTACTATGTTTTCTATCTCACACTTTCTCTCATCATTAATGACTTGCAAGAGAACAACTTGCTTATTATTTTTAGACAAGGAATGGGAATCTTATAGAGTATAATGAATGTAGGGATGTTTTAAAGAAGCAGTGATGAACAGTCAGAAGGAAAGTGGCCATGGACAATGCTGACCAAGAACAGAAAGATAAGTGAAGTGTACAAGATGCAAGCTGTCACAGGTTGTCCCATGCAAAACACAAGAGTACTGATCTCAAAATGTAAACTGAGAACTAACCTATTACTAAGATCTTCTGTAAACTAAGTAACAGTTTACTAAATTCTTTAGGAAGAAGAGTCTTTCTGAGCAAATGATGCATCAAATTCAAACAGGCCATCAAGATTGCTAATGGATTTTAATAGCTGCTATTACAGCATAATGGTGCTTTCCCAACAGCTATTTGTTTATAAAAAAATTCAGTTTACAAGACCTTTATGTCCAATCCCAGGAGACAACCCTCAATCATTTATAATCATTTGGTTCAACCTACTAATAAATGCTGTATCATTCATGTACATTTGCCAGACTGGTAACCCAAAGAATTGTTTTATCTTTCAGTTTCATGATACAGTAGAAGACATGGGTGATGGGGTGGGGTGGAAAATAGCATTTATTTGTTGATGATGCTAAGCAAAGGACTGGGGAAATGTCAGGTGGCTACATCAAAGGCATGGGATAACTCTGAGCAGGTATGGAGCTGCTGGCTGTTTAGGAGGGTTTTTTTGGTCAACATGGACCTTGAGATCAGCAGAATGTCAATGTCTTTGTCAACAGGGCCTTCTTGGTGACAGATCCCAGACTCAAGAACTCTCTTCAAAGGTTTAACTAGAGCTCTCCTTGCTAACTTGTCACAAGAAGATTAAGACTTTGCTGTTCGTCAGGCCTTTGAAGACTGCTCAAAGGAAATTAATGTTAATGTGCTTTACGTTCTATTTTTGTTTTCATATTATTATTATTATTATTATTATTATTATTAACCTTTATTTATAAAGCGCTGTAAATTTACACAGCGCTGTACATACAATCTTTTTAATTGGACGGTTCCCTGCCCTCAGGCTTACAATCTAAAAAGACACGACACAGAAGGAGAAGGGAGTGGTGGTGGGGAAGGGGCCTGTCTAGTAAGATAATACATATAAAATACATAGCAATACAGGAAATGATTCAATAAAACTAAATATCAACTAAAAGCATAATGACTATGCATTTAGTTGATAGCTTGATTACATTTTTTAAATTTATATGAAGTACATTTTACCTATGTTTGTTTGTTTGTTTTGCCAACTGTAAGATGCTTCAAGTCTCAGAACCTCTGCCCATTAATACCTGTGCACCAACATGTCACTGTTGAGTCCCACCACAAAGGGCCTCTCACCACCTTCTGCTAAGGATGTGGCCCTCAACCTCAGCCAAAATTCATAGGCAGTGACCAAGTGTTACCTCCCTACTTTCCTCCCTCCCTCTTTACCGCCCAGACCATGTCCAACTTTGCATCTGAATACTTCAAACAATTTTCCTGTTTTCCAGTCTTACATTCTTAATAGCCATACCAAAAGAAGTCTGAGCTGTTAAGGAAAATGCAACATGGGATATACAGTGAAAGAAATAAAACATGTATGTGAAAGTCACAGTGACTAAGCAAAAGCAATTAAGAAGCCACACAGGTGAAAAAGCTAATGTAATTTAGAAGACTTGAATGTCAAGGACAGAATTATAGAATGTACAATTGGAAACACCTGAGATTCATTAAGTGTACAAGGTGAAATGATGAAATTCTTAAGTATGGGTGGAACTATGTGAACCAATCAAAATGAGTGTACACACCCACTGGGTGGAAACTGACTAGTGGGTGGTGATTAACAATGGCTATAATAATTGCAAAGTTTGCCAATGTATTTTGTGGGTAGTTGTTGGTAGTTTGGAGTATTGGAGATTGTGATAGCATTTGTATATAGTAGAATAAAGTAGATCTTTTATATAAGACTACTGAGTTGCCTGGTGTCTTGGGTGAAGTTACAAGTGTCAGCAGAATCCTGGAGAAGTTTGGAGACATCTGAGGAAGAAGAGTGAGAAGGCTTGGAGAGTTTGTCAGGGTCTTCAGCCTATTCTCTGAAACTCTGCTGCTTGGAAGAAAAGCATTAACCACTGACCAAAGCTGGTCAGCTCTGCTGCATAACAAGGTGGTGAGTTAGAGCCAGAGGTGTGGAGCAACAACTCCCATCATCCCTGACATGAGCAACTTCCCATTGTTGCTCATAATCGTAACTAGGGCCAATACCCAAAATAGTATTTTATGCAACCTGCATTCAGCACAAGGGTTTTCATACAATGTAACATTAGCCCAGGAAGCTGCAATTTCAGTGAAGCTGGGAGCCAAATGTTCACCTTCTCCAGCACATGCCAAAGACCACACTGGGCCCAGGGCTGGTAAAATACTAGAATATAATCAGAATAGGGGGTACTTAGCCATCCACTTCTCATTTTGAGTTTGGGAGTTGGTGAGGTCCCAATGCAATACCCACAATTCCTGGAGTCAGGGCAGAAAACCACCTTTTAATTGATTTTTTTCTGGCTAGGAAGAAAAATTGTGGAGACTATGTGGATCACTGAGGGCCACTTACAGTCCACCAGCCTCACTTTGCTCACTTCTGTAAAATTAACTAGGCTGAAAACTGTTGTGCAAAGGACATTTTCTTTGGCCAGCTTCAGATTGTGGCATGATCAGTTAGAGAAGATTCATTGTTGGATACACTATGTGAGTTAAAGCAGCAGTAGACCAGTCTTTTCTAGCAGGACTTTCCCAATTATTTTTAAATTATGTATTTTAAAATCTGTATTGATCGTTTCTAATATGTATTGGTTTTAACTGGTGTTATTTATTTGATTTATTGTTGTTCCCTTAGTGCATAGGTAGGTAAGAAATTTCATCATCATCATCCTTTCATAATTATATTATAATTTATTTTATAATTATAATATTATAGTTATTTTTATAATTATGATTTTATAATAATTATTTGGAGCACCAGCTATTGTGAGCATTTCTTCTGGACTTGTAATCTTCCTAACACAAATAAAAACACAAGTACACTTTGGCTTTCTTAATCATTCATCTAAAATTTTACAAGACCTACAAATGGTCACAACTTTCCACAAAATAATAGGCGTGGTACATGAGCTGTGTTATTATACTATATGGTAGTTTTTCCAAAGAAAATTCCACATTGGTCTATTTAAAGGTCATGATAAATATAGAGTTTTAAAGAATGTTCATTAACCTCTAAAGACACAGAATACAATATTGAGAAGTAATGCTGAAATTATCTCCCATGAAAACTGATGGAATAAAATGCACACTTAATGTCTCATTGATTTCAATCCTGTGTTTCACTTAATGGTGTCTAAAGCAACCTATGAACAAATCAAATGAATACATGCTATGTTTTGTTATTTCAAGGTAAAGTGGCAATTCAACAGATTGATGACTGGCATGCATTGTTCATTTTTAATGTAACTGATATTAAAATATTTAGATATATTCTTTGAATGAGTTATGTTTAATCTTTGTGCTTAATCTAATTTTTGTTCCTACTGAAATGAATGTGATTTGTTAGTTAACATCAACATACATTCCACTGATTTCAAACAGTCTGTTCTAGTTGGGATCAAAGTTGGATTTAGCCCCATATCTATATGTAGTTGGCAACTATTAAAAATAATAACAGTAACAATAACAATAATAATAACAGCATGTTTGTAGATAGCAGAATCTTCCATTACAATAATACCAAAAGGTATGCAACACAAATAGCCATATCAAAATAGCTGAATAACTCTGGGACATTTTTCTTAATCCTACTCTTGATATTACCCTGTGTGTGCATGCGCACACACACACACCCTTCAAATTGCTTGTTAACTTATGGTGACTGCATTAATTTCATAGGCAAGGAATACTAAGTGGTGATTTTGCCAATTCATATCTCTGAAATACAGTCTAAAGCACCTGGTATTCATTGGCGGTCTCCCATGCCCAAATAGTAACAAGTGCTGACTCTTCTAAGCTTCCAAAAACAGAAGGGATCTGGTTCCGTTTGAGTATTTAGGCCAGGATTACTATGATTGTTTAAATTTGAATTTGAATAAAGATAGTTGAATAAAGTTAGTATGTTTGGACCATGAGAATTTGCTTTGAAACCACACATGCCAGCCACTAGGTGGCTGTAACTTTCCAAAAAAATACCAAATATTTCAAAACAGTTATGTTTCTTGGGGGTTTTCAACAGCACAGTAATCATGCTGTGGGTTTTGTTTGTTTGATTTTCTTGGGAGGGAAAAGAAGAATACATTCTTGTATTCAGATCCCCAATTCCAGTGAAAATAGCAAAATAATGGTTTGCAAGATCTATTGCTCCTGTGCAAAATCTTACAATTTATGGCAAGCAAAAGTAAGTTGAGGAGGACAGTGAAAGGCCATATTGTGGATGGATATAGGAGAAGAGGTATCTTATTCCCTTAACTAGTTGTATTGTTGAACAGCCCATATGATCCAGTGGTGGTGAACCTATGGCACACACCATTGTCCCAACCCAGAGTTCACTAGAGTTTGTCACTAGAAAGCCAGAGGGACGTGGCACTTTGCGATAAATAAGTGGGTTTTGGGTTGCAGTTTGGGCACTCAGTCTCTAAAAGGTTTGCCATCACTAGACTAGAACTAGGGAGGACAATGTTTGCCTCCACAAGCTGCCATGATGTTTCCTGGGTAGACTTAGACCAGCAAGTAATAAACAACCTCATATATATTGCAGGGTGCAAAAAGAAAGAGGAGATTGTATACACTCCTCTCTGAATAACATGGAGCAAGAGTGGGTTAAAATTACATAAATGAACAAAAATGGACATTTTCTTATTAACCAAATGCAGCACTTAGAAATAAAGGCAAAATCCAACATAGTAGTGACAGTTTCAGCACATCTTTCTTCCATTTCCAGTGTTTTGAAATCAGCTCTAGAGGTTTTCCCAGGATCCCCCTCCAAGGCTTGAGAGGCTGCAATAGAGAAGAGAGAATGCTCCTTCCCATTTCCACTGGAGTCTAGCACTGATAGGTTTAATAGTGGATCCTACATTGTTTAAGTGTGTGTGTGTGTGTGTGTGTGTTAATGACTTCTGCCTGGATTGGTTATTGCTATCTACATGTATAGGGGAAGGTCTCCCCATTCTTTGTAGTAGCAGAGCACTGTGATCACAAAACAGTGCCGACTTTCAATTTGAACATGAATGAAATAAGTAACATTTCCACACACAGAGCATTGATAGATACACAGATTCCATTGCTATGACACAAAGATACCATGTAATATGCTAACAAGGCTGGGTACTGATCCCACCATATTGAAACAAACAGCGACCAGTTGCTTAATTGCTTTTGTGCCAGGCATGTTTTGCCACAACTATCTTATTACACTGAGGGACTGAGGAACCTTTGCCATTTGTGGGCTAATCTGGATTCTGTTTGAGGTTCCTTTGTTCCCATGTAAAGTTGAAGGCTTTCATTCCTTTATTCCCTTTTGGTTGCCTCGGTACCCAACATGCAATGGCGGTGAAAACAAGACAGACAGAGTTTTTTGTGTAGTGGCTGTGTTCTGGAAGCATCTGTGGCTAGCAAAACATCAGAAATAAACTCTTCCAGAATACAGCCACATAGCCCCAAAACCCCACAAAAAGCCTTCAACTTAAGCATTCTTAAGTTTTGGAATCTTAGGTTATATTATGGGATAATGAACAGGTTCTATAGCATTTGTTCAGGCTATTTATTATATGCAGTCATATATATGCAAACATATGCACTCCCCTTAGGGACAAACACCTACATTTCAATGTCTGGGCACATTGCTTACATTCCATTCCATAACATGGTATATATTAATTGCATTAAAGGCTTCCTTGAATGCAGCTATATCAATAAACCTTCATTACATAGTTATAAACACCTTTATATCAATTTTCGCACAGTCTAGGTATTAAAAGAACTGGCAAATGTAATATTGGAACCATTGGCAATAAACTTTGAGAACTCCTGGAGAACAGGAGAAGTGCCAGCAGACTGGAGCAGGGCAAACGTTGTCCCCATCTTCAAAAAGGGGGGAAAAGAGGATCCAAACAATTATTGTCCAGTTAGTCTGACATCTATACCAGGAAAGATTTTAGAGCAGATCATTAAACAGAGAGTCTGTGAACATCTAGAAGGCAATTCCATAATCACAAGAAGTCAACATGGGTTTCAGAGAAACAAGTCATACCAGGCAAACCTGACCTCTTTTTTTGATAAAATTACCAGCTTGGTAGATGAAGGGAATGAAGTGGATATAGTATACCTTGATTTCAGTAAGGCCTTTGACAAAGTTCCCCATGACATTCTTGCAAATAAAGCTAGTGAAATGTGGGCTAGACAACATAACTGTTACATGGATTTGTAATTGGTTGACTGGCCGAACCCAAAGGGTGCTCAACAATGGCTAAAACCCCAGAGGGCAGGATCAAAAATCAAAATGACCTGAATAGACTAGAAAGCTGGGCCAAAGCTAACAAAATGAAGTTCAACATCAAGGCAGAAAAATAAAATGCACTGGGGCCCCCCAGGAGTGCTCCGGCGGTGGCAGCGGGCCTCTGGGAGGCCCGATGCCATCGCTGGGGCCCTCCAACAGGCCTGTTGCCGTCGCCAGGGGCCAGCAAAGAGGGGGAGGCCTCCAGCTCTGGTGGCCCCCGCCGGCGTTTTTTGCCGGCCTCTGACGGGGCCTGGGGCCCCATCAGGATCCGGCAAAGAAGGGGAGGCCTCCAGCACTGGTGGCCCCCGCCGGCTCTTTCCCGGCCTCTGACGGGGCCTGGGGCCCCGTCAGGGGCCGGCAAAGAGGAGGAGGCCTGGTCCCCGGAGGGTGGAAGCTCCACCCCCAGCACACGTCCCCGCCCCCGGAGGATGGAAGCTCCACCCCCCGGCTTCAGCCCCCCCAGTTGTCTGAGGGACAGCAACCCGGCCCCCGGCTCAAAAAGGTTGCCTACCCCTGGTCTAGATCAAGGGAAGTAATAGGGCCACTCTATTCTGCTTTGGTTAGGCCTCACTTGGAATATTGTGTCCAGTTCTGGGCACCACAATTCAAAAAGGATGTGGAGAAACTGGAGTCTGTCTAAAGGAGGGCAACTAAAATGGTGAAGGGTCTGGAAACCATGTCCTATGAGGAATGATTTAGGGAGCTGGGTATGTTTAGTCTGGAGAAGAGAAGGTTAAGAGGTGATATGATAGCCCTGTTTAAATATTTGAAGGGATGTCATATTGAGGAGGGAGCTAGCTTGTTTTCTGCTGCTCCAGAGACTAGAACACGGAACAATGGATGCAAACTGCAGGAAAAGAGATTCCACCTCAACATTAGGAGGAACTTCCTGACAGTAAGGGCTGTTCAACAGTGGAACAAACTCCCTCGGAGTGTAGTGGAATCTCCTTCCTTAGAGGTTTTTAAACAGAGACTGGATGGACATCTGTCGGGGATGCTTTGATTGAGATTTCCTGCATGGTAGGAGGTTGGACTGGATGGCCCTTGTGGTCTCTTCCAGCTCTATGATTCTATGATTCTCTTACCAGCATCAGTATGTCTCAATTGCTTATCAAGTAGGAGCAGTATTATCGGCCTGGAAGCTATGTTGCAGCCTCCTCTTCATCCACTGCAGACTGCAGAAATGTCCGATTACTATCTCTTATTGGGGTTTTTTATTAGTTCTCTAGCCTCCGCTCAGCCTATCAACTGTTCCATCCAGTCCAATGAGATAACAGATTTTTAGTGGACCCCATTTGTGTCAACAATCCTCTTCTCCTATTAGGTAGTTGAGGCTAATACATACAAATTCTGCACTGGTAAATCAAGGCTTTTCACTGTCATCCAGCCTGAAAGCATCAGCCAGTCAGTTGCACCAGCTATTCCAGCACCTGTTCTGAGGGGTTTTCCTTGTGTCTGGTGGACATTCTCTTATCTTGTTTACACTCGAATAGGCATTCTGCCTAGTATTAGGCTGTCACCAGCTCTCAATAAAACATACATTCCCTACCACACAAAAGGTGTATATTGACATATAGTCAATATAATATGCTTTCTATTGTAACTGCTAGCATGGTTTCCAGCTCTCTTTGGGAAAATGGTGGAAGAACAAAACAGCTTAGATGTAGGGATTCAGCCACCACAGTGGGTGAAAATGACACCAGCCCTGAAATCCCCCACAACTGCCTTATTTTCAGCCCCACTTCCTTAATCTTTTGAAAAGATAACCATTTCTCCAATATTTAGAGCACATGAAGAATTTATCTGATTGCAGTCTTATTTATTTCAGTGGTTGTGTAACTAAATTATGTGTATTCACTCTGGAATGGTGAGCACTGTGACTGATCCTATAATCTTGGTTCAGCTGGATGTATATTAGTATCCATTTCTCAATGTTTAAAAATTTTCTGTGCCGCAATGAATTTTTATCTTGAGATTTCTGGAGTTCCTTTTTATTCTCTATAAAATAATGTAGACATGATCAAGTATATCATCATTGAATTCAAACCACTGTCCCTCATCTTCATAAATACTGTATTGTCTAAAATGACTTATCTCAGTAGCAACTTGGGCTCAGATTTATTGTACAGTTCATCAACTTCTCAGCATGCTGGATAATGAATGTTTCATTTACATTGCTAATTGACAAGCCATGGTTCCTTCAACCTTTGACCCTTAAGATTTATCACAGTATCACCATATGTCAATATAATTGCATTTAACTTTCCAGACTTAGAAAAGAACACAAACAAAACAAAAGATCTGCTAGCTGAAGAGGAACATGTCTCCATTAAATTCTAGCAAGAAGATAATAAATATTGAGCTGAACTCAGAAGATGGCAATAAAAGCAATCAACCATTTTTAAAGTTTTGTTTTACCAACACTGTATCTTATTACACAGATAACATTTTAAGACACAGTCTAGAAGAAGGTTGCTCTCATAGCAAAACATGCTCTGTGGAATAAGAGTGTGGCTGTCTACCTCAGTGGAAGTACAGATTTCACACACACATCCCCAAAAAGTATGTATAGGTAAAATTGTTGGGTCTTTATAATCTATGTCTTTTGTGGCAACAAAAAGTATGCCTAGGGCTAATCTGTACTGCAGAAATAATTCAGTTTGACACTGCTTTCACTGTTATGGCTCAATGATGTGGAATTCTGGGACCTGTAGTTTGTTGTAGCACCAGACCTCTCCGAGAGGGAAGGCTATCTCACAAAACTACAAATCCCAGAATTCCATAACACTGAGCCATGGCAGTCAAACTGGTATCAAACTGAAGTGCAGATTAAACCCTAGACTAGTTTCAATGAAAAATAATCCTTTGTCCTTGATATAGTGTGAGGCTTTGTTGTTACCCACTGTGGTCTTTACTGATGTGGTTGTCAACTATGCAGTGTATTACAGAATCTGGACAATAAGTCCAAGAGCTTTCCAAGATGTTTTAGAAGAAGCTATACCTTTCCTTCTACTTATCAAAATGATTTCTAAAGTGATAGACATTTAATGACAAAAATTATAGTGCCCCATGTATGTACTTCACTATAGGGAAATCCAACAAAAACAGTAGGAAGATTCAGATTACATAAAAAAAATAATAAAGCAGGTGTGTATCTGATTTTGTGAGGCCAACAACCTATTCATTGCACACACCTTTTTCATACAACCAGAGAGGAGACTATACACATGGACATCACCAGATTGTCAATACAAAAATCAAGTAGATTATATAATTACAAGGAAAACATGGAAGCCAAAACTAGACCAGGTGCTGACTGTGGCACAGATCATGAACTACTTATATCAAAATTAAAGCTAAATAAGAAAACAAAAACAGTCATTATAACAAAATATGATCTGGACAATATCGATTAAGCATAACATCTATTAAGCATAAACAATTGAAAACCAGAAGAACTATAGGCAGAAGCTAAGGACATAATTAAGGAGGAATACAGGAAGACACTATCAGTAGCCAAAAAGAAAGAGAAGAAACAATGGATTCCAGACAAAACGGTTCAAACAGTAAAGGAAAGAAGAAAAGCGAAACAAAAGGGAGACAGGAATAAAGCCAAAACCATGAATGCTACTGTACAATGACCAGTGTGCAAGGATAAAGAGAACTACTATAACAATCAATGCAGAGAAATAAAAGACAACATAAAGGAAGAATGAGAGACCACTTCCACAAGATCAGGGAACTCAAAGGGAAGAACAGACTAAGGGCCAAGATGCTCAATGACAATAAAAAGAACATACTACAAGCTCAGGAAGAAATTTAAAAAGTTGGATGAAATATGCAGAAGAATTATATTTAAAAATGAAAAATAGAATGACACATGGAATAAATAACCATATGAAGATGTACCCCAAATTCTAAAAAGTGCGGTAGAAAGTGTAATAAGTGAAATTGGGAAAAATAAATCACTAGAAACAGATGATATTCCAATCGAACTGTAGTTTACACAGACAGAACCAACTCTAGTGTTAAGATATGTCAACAAATATGGGGGGGGGGGAGGATGGCCAACTGTTTGGAAACAATCAATATACATTCCCATGCACAAAAAAGAAGACCAAAATAATACAGCAACTATAGGATCAGAGCATTAATTTCCCATGAAGCAAAATTATGCGTAACATTCTCCAACATTAGATAAAACATTGATCCAATACAAGACTCCAGTCAAGAAATCAAAAGAAGAATGGGAATGGGGAGGGCAGGTAGGAGAGAACTAGAAAAGATCCTAACAAGTAATGATATACAACTGAGCACTAAAATTAGATTCGTCCAATCCATGTACAGGTACAAGAGCTGAACATTCAAGAAAGTGGATAAAAAGAAAATCAATTAATTTCCGATGTGGTGTTGTATAAAAAGTGCTAACAATACCATGGACAAACAAGTGGGTCTTAGAGCAGATCAAGCCTGTAATCTCCCTGGAAGCCAAGGTGATCAAATTGAGGCTGTTGTGCTTTGGCCACATCATGAGAAGGCAAGACTCATTAGAAAAGACAATAATGCTAGGAAAGGTGGAAGGAAGTAAAAGAGGAAGACCGCACGCCAGATGGATAGACTCAGTTAGGGAAGTCATGGGTCTGAATTTAGAGGACCTAAGCAGAGAAATGGAGGACAGGTCTTGTCTCATCCACATAGCGAGGGTTGACTCAAGGGCAGTTAACAACAAACCATAGCTCCAACTCCATTTCATGACTGCTGGCTCCTTAGGACAATAGTGATTAAAGTTGCAATGTGTTCCATGTTTTGCTGATAATACATAAAATGTAGAGACATTTCCAATTTGTCAGAGAGCAGGGTGATCAGAAGCAATGGGTCCAACAATTTTTTGCTGTATATGCCAACTATGTATGTAGCTGAATGTGCTGCAACAGGCACCTGCAGGGACCTCTCTGCAGATGATGTCTTTGCAGTGGGGTTATGGGTAGGTTGGTCATTGGTCAGAACAAAATTGCAACCTACACAACAGCCAAAAAAGTGAGTTACAATAAAATTTATTGGACTTACACCATCATAAATTCCTAACAGGTTGCCAACCCTTATGTCTTATAACTGCATTCAGCTGCAAATAGAGATGGGTTAAATGAAAACTTTAATGGGCTAAAGATAACATAGGCAGTATCCAGACCGGTGCTTTGTGCGGGCCTGGATACATGCTAGAGTTGCCTCGGGATGTCCTTTACAGATGCCCCTCAACCCTAGCACGTAACCGCAGCGTTGTAATGGCGGCACCCTGTCTACATGGCCGCCACCATTACACCTTTACACGGCTGCACCAGCAATACAAAAAAGAAAGGGGACGAGCAGCCCCTTTCTCTCTCTCCCTGCCGCTGTCAGGGTGTCCTTGGGGCATGAAGCCCCAAGGACATCCCTTTCCAGGCCACGGGGAAGTGGCTTTTTGCTGCTTCCCCGAGGCCTGGAAAAGTGGCGGATCGGGGCCTCTGGGGATGCCGCTGTGGCCACTGAGGCCCCAATCTGTCAGGGAAAGGGGCGGGTGCAGGCCGCCCCAAAGGGGTGGTCTGTATCCCACTCTAATGACAGATTAAAGTCCTGATTAGGAGCCCTGGTGGCACAGTGGTTAAACACCTGTACTACAGCCACTCGTTCAAAACCATAAGGTTGCAAGTTCAGTATGAGTCAGGACTCAAGTTTGACTCAGGCTTGCATCCTTCTGAAGTCACTAAAATGAGTACCCAGTTTGTTGGGGGCAATTAGCTTACAGTTGTAAACTACTTAGAGACTGCTTAGGTGGTATGAAGTGGTATATAAATGAAACTGCCAGCTACTATTGCTCAAGTCAGCATAAAGATGTGAGAAGACCCAAATGTATACCACAAAGAATTATGGCCTTCATGTAGTAGACAAAGACAGTTATCTGACAGGATAGAATACTATAGGTACAAAATTAGCTTACACTAAACTGTTGAGTACCACAATTTGAAATTTTGAGACCATTTTGAACAGCTCCCTAAAATAAACACAATCCAGTTAAAAGCTGAAGGAATAACAATTTAGGAAAGGCTGTTGGGAAGGGAACAATTTATTTAATATTTCAGGGGACATTAAAGAGTGATACATCCATCCTTCAGAGTATCAGAACTAGATGCCAGCTTGGAAAAGAACTTCAGGAACAGTGGCCTAGTGATTTAAAAGAATTATGGGGCACCTGATCTTGTTGACACAAAACTGTGTACTCAGAAGAGGTCATGCTTTCCCTTTTCTCTCTCAATAGACAGATATAGATAGATACAGAGATGGACAGATATAAAGATATGTATCTTACAGCTTGAATTATAATTCTTATTTAGGGAAGGGAAATGTCCTTATTTTGCCACCCTCCCCTTTAGCTACACCTAAACAATCCAGAAGCTTAAACCCAGAGCCAATAACAATGTGCAGCAGTGAGAGGCACAGTGGAGATATTCTCTACAGGGAATAATTTAAACCCCATAGCAGCTGTCTCTCCCCACCAGCCCTAGGAAATTAGTAGCCAAAAAAACACCTCAGGTGAACCAATATTGTTTTCCCTCTCTAACCAATATGTAGTTGGAACTACCTAGTATCCCACAAATCCACTGCTTTAAAATGAGCACTCCAAAACTTCTTAATTTACATGCAAAAGTAGCTATTTTTGCTTGAGAGGAACAGAAAGATATGAAAAGCTTTAAACAACATACATCAAACTGTGCCTTTGATGATATGAGTTAGATATATGCATTTTTCAGTTGTCCATTTCCAGCTGCTTTGTGGCATCAAACTTTTTTTTTATGTTAACGGATCACATTATTATCACATTTAGAGAAGAGTAATGGCACAGGGTGTTGATACATCATTGGCAGCACGGAGTGCTATTTGAAAACATTCTTATTCTTTGCATTTCTAATAGCCAAAAATACACTTCAGTTTTAGCATACAGCCCTTGCTTGCTAATTTAAAATGATTTAGCACAAGGAATGACTATAAGTTCCAGCCTTGTACCTTGAATAATTTTTAAAGAAAACGGTCCTCTACCAATGAATTAAAATGATCTGCGTTTTATATTCATATTATGGATTCTATGCATAGTGAAAAGGCAGGGTAGGGCTAAGAATACTTGTGGGAAGAAAATATTTGTGATTTTAAATATATATATCACATATAAAATAATAAACTCATTTTTCCAAGGGTATACTTCAGCTAAAACAGCATCAGCCACACACAAAAGGGAAGTATCAACAGGCTTAAGATAAATCCAAACTTTTCATTAAAAATCCATGGTAATAATATAAATAAATAAGGAAAAGCAAGTATTGGGCAGAGGATAAAACCTTCAAAGCCACCTCAGTGAGGATGGAATAATGGCTGCTGGATGAGGGAATGATAGCAAACTATAAAAGACAGAATGGAATGGACTATTCTGGGGTGGGTGAATTTATGGATGAATCCCTGAACAAACTGTATGTATACACATGATTTTAAAGGTGTGAGGACAGTGCTATGCAAACAATTAAGGTGGTACAGAGAAAACACAGAGAGATTCTGTTGCTGTTTGTAGTTGTAGTACAAAGCATGTGGGGGCAGAACCAAAGCAGCATGAGAGCCATGCTAATTGGGGGTGACAGAAATGTATCATCTTCATTTATATCATCCATGAATCTGGCTACAAGGATACAAGGATATACAGAAGATCTACCACATTTCATTAGACCATAACTGTTGTGAGAACATTCTACACTGTGCATGAGGTACGCATGCTCCTCCTCTTCTCCTTTCTCATAGACACATGAGGGGGGAAATCCATTTGTTGTTTGGAACCACAACAGGAACCAAATAGGAGAAACTGATTTCTACACTATTGTTAAGGAATTAGATTATCTTGATTTTTCATTGATATCCTGGCTTCATGATTTCTGCAACCTCGTTTCTTATGTTTGAATCATAAAGCGGGAAGGGACTGCAAGGAGCATTGAGATTTCCCGCATGGCAGGGGGTTGGACTGGATGGACCTTGCGGTCTCTTCCAACTCTATGATTCTATGATTCTATGAATTCAATCACCTGCCATGCAGGAATACTCAGTTACAGCCCTCCTGAAAGATGGCCATCCAGACTCTGTTTAAAGACCTCTAGAAAGGAACCCACCATCCTCTAAAGCAGCCTATTTCACTGCCAAACAGCTCCTAATATCAAGGAGTTCTTCTTAATGTTTAGATGGAATCTCTCTTCTTGTAATTTGAATCTACTGGTTCTAACCTCTGGATTTGGAAATGATATAAAATGATGTTTGTTACTATTTATAACTATGGGGCTGTCCACACAGTCAAAAGGCCTGTGTTCACCCAACTTCACATCGTCTAGTGCAGATGATACAGGCCAAAGCCCTGGGGGCAGAATCAGGCCTAATCCTGCCAGACTGGGTACAGATCCAGTCTGATCCCAGAGTAAACAGCTGTTACCCTGGGGTAATTCCATGAAACTCTGCAGCAAACCCTGGTTGTTCAGACATCCCTCACCACCACTGTGCTCCTTACCTTGCTGCATCATTGCTCTTACTCAGAAGCCTCCTGTCACTAAGGTCTGATGCAGAAATGGGGCACTTGGCCATATGGAAGAAAAACTTTCAAAGTCTCATGGAGACATACCTTATAATAAGGGACATCTGCCAGCCCTATAAGGGACAAGCTTTCAATCCCTCAAATAAGGGGCATTCCTTTTAATAAGGGATATTTGGTAACCCTATTTCCTGGCCATATTAAAAAAGCAAGAACAATCATGCTGGATCACACCAATGGGCTATTTAATCCAGGATTCTGTTTCCACAGTGGGCAACCAGATGCCTAAGGAAAGCCCACAATCAGGCCACAATTGTGTAAGTACTTGACACAGACTTAGAATAACTGATACTGCTTGCTACTGACTGATCAAATATAACACAATGCAAATTGAATAGAATTTGGTACTTTATCCGAGGCAAATTTTATAATTATAAGACAGTGGAATTGCACTTAATAGCCTATGGCGACCCTTCCAACTCTATGATTCTATGACTTCCAACATTATGACTCTAATACTCCCCTAAAAACTACTAATACAGCACTGACAAATTATGACAACCCCCCCCCCCCCATTCATAAACATACTAGGTCTGATGAAGATTTCAAATTTGTATGTGAAAATCTATAATTCAAATGTACTATTTCATAACAAAAGCTGGATACTTTACACCGGTTGGTATATCTTTACCTGTTTTATTTTGTTGGACAAGATATAAAGACTAGAATAATCGTCCCATGAGCCTATGTCACACCTTGAACAATCAAAAGAAATGTCAAATATTAGATCAATTATTAAATAGTGAATCCATTTACCACAAGATATCAGTTCAAGGGGTTGTTCCCACTACAAAAAGCTCCGAATCCTGGTTCGAGCTATATGTCCCTAGTTCCCACTGGAAATCGATCCTGATCCTCATTTGATTGATTCCAGGGGAAATAAAGCAGAGCAAGCGCAAAAAGCCCGGGGTTTTTTGTAGCAGTTATTTTGAGGTTCTTTTGACAAGAATCGGTTCTGATGCGATTCCTAACAGTGGGAGCCAGATCACAATTGATTCTTTCTGAGGGAAGGGACAAATGACAGAGGGGTGACATTTTGACAGATCCACCATTTTCTCCCTTGCAGCGCTGCCTGTGTATTTGTGGTTTTTTAAAAAATTAAATTGATAGAATATGTGATTGATAGAATATGTGACAGATAAAATATGTGATTGTTTGATTTTGTAACTACTTGCAAGGCAAGTAGTTGCAAAATCAATCAATTTAAAATTCTATATTAAAAAAAACATTGTCCTCCCCTTCATTCTCCTCCTCAGTCCCCCCGGTGCCTTCCTTCCTTCCCTGCTTGGCAGAAAATTCATTTCATCTTTATTTTCATCAGAAAAGGCAATGCATTCTAATATTCATTTAATGCACTCATATCTGTGTATGGCTACAATGAGGTAGACCATCGTATAAAAGACCTACTCAACTGTTTCAAACTGTCCCCATATTTTAGTTATTACATGAACTGAACTGATTCAGAATCATTTACTATCAAACTCCAGAAACCATCTCAGAAAGAAACATCACAAATTTTGTTTCACCTACACAGATGTGCTAATGTTTATCACTACAGATAAGTATTTTAATTTGACCTAGGGCATCAACAACAGCAGAATGTCCATCCTTAAGAGAGATGTGTTTTATCACTTAAACCTAGGTGCACAGGATATTCAGTAATGGGTCTTTGGCTGCCCCATTTACTCTTAGAAGGTGATTACTTAACTAGGAATACACTGGAGATTACAAAATCAAAGTATATTTCCTGCTGTAAAACAGAAACATTACAAAGTCACCTAAAGGCAAAGATTATCTGATGCTTAAAAATAAGTTTGATTTGCTTTTGAGTACAATGTTTTCAACCTCCAGAAATATGATAGATCTTCTTTTATAAGTAATGCAATTAAAATAATATATAAATATATACACACTGCAAATGCAGTACAGATAACAAATTCATTTAAGCCCATTTATGCACATTAGTAACACACCATGTGGCAGAAAGACTAGGACTACAAGAAGACCCCTTGGCGATTTATTTTGTATTAAATCCCTAATGGCCTCTCCTTATCTTTGCAAAAATATGCACAAAAGTCCAGACTATGCAACCATTGAAGTGAATGGTTATTTATTTGCTAAACGAGAGCCCTATGTTTAATGTTCCTTAGACATAAGGTACTCTGCAAAAGTCACATTCCTACAGTTCCATACATCATTTATTTTGCATACCCTAACTCCCCATAAGAAGCATCAGGGGGAAAAAACAATCTCAGAAGTTAGTCAGAATTTTGTTCCATATATCATTGAAAATAAATTAAATAGCAACACATTTGCTTGATTTGCTAACATAAAATTCAGCCCGAATGCCATCTATAAAATGTCATCGGTAGGTTTGTACAACAATAGTAAAATTTTAAAGAGCAGGCCTGTTGTGTGATCAAAAACGCAGAAGACCAATGTTGTTGTTCTGTGCCTTCAAGTTGTTTCCAGCCTATGGCAGTTTAAGGCAAACCTATTGTCGGCTTTTTGGGACAAGATTTGTTTAGAGGGTGATTGCATTTGCTTCCTCTGAGGCTGAGAGAGTATGACAACCCATGGTCTTTGGGGGGAAAACTCCCTATGAGCTCTCTCCATGAGTCCCTGCAGCAGTGTAGGGCCTGGAAAAATCCCATGTGTCATGGACGTCATGGGATGCAAGGAACCCAGATAGCAGCAGCCATTGCACTTACTTATTTTGCCATTACATGAATTCACAAAATGATATTTTTACTTCTGGCTCTTACCAAAGTACTTTGTTAGCCAGGTTTTTCCCCAGATTTACCCTATTGCCCATTTTCACAATCATTTGGCCTCAAAACAGTTTCAGCTCCTTCCTCAACCTGTTCTTGCCAGCTCTCTGAGAAATCCCAAGGATCTGTTCCCTGGATCTCTAAAGCTCAAAAATGTGCTGTTCTGTTGGTGGCCTGACAACCCCATGAGTGCCTCAGATAAACTGAGTGGAGATTGCTTGCAAAATGATTTCATGTAGTTTTTATTTATATAAGCATACAGTTCAGTTAGTTCCCTTTGTAATTATGATTCAGAACATGTAAGTCAGAAGGACATCAAGGTAACTTGTCTATTGAGATTTTGATTTCAGAGGCAGATTTCAATAGGAATAATATTGTCAGCCAGCTGGGTATAAAGGTTTGAGTGCTGGACTAGGTATCTAGGAGATTAGGGTTCAAACCTCTGTTCAGACATGGAAACCCACTGGGTGTCTTTGAGCAAGAAGTTTATCGCACACCTTTTTTTCCTCCATTATGGGAACTGGAAGGGGACGTTCAGGGCCGCACGCAACCAGGAAAAAACAGATTTTATCACACAGCAAATCATCCTCAAAAGGGCCCCTTTCCATTCCCCAGCGCCAAGCCGTCCCCATTCAGTGCTGAGGAGCATTAAGTGTTCTGGTCGGAAGTCTTGTGACCGAGGAAAATGGCGCCCCTCAGCACTGAATGGGGACAGCTTGGTGCTGGGGGATGGAACGGGGCCCTTTTGAGGATGGTTTGCTGTGCGATAAAATCCATTTTTCCCAGTTGTGCATGGCCTGAGTGTTCCCTTCCAGTTCCCGTAACGGCGTGCGATAAACGTCCAAGTCACACACACTCAACTTTAGAAAAAAGAAACAGCAAACTTATTTTGAATCAATCTTGCTATGAAAACCCTTTGATAGGGGTATAATAATCAGAATCAGCTTGAAACCCATAAAAACAACAAAAATGTTACACAAAGCTAATACCTACTAGGTGCAATAATAAGGCTTAAAACATTAGTAACTTTCTTTGCATTAGGTCTCTGTCTTGTAGGGATACTTTGGAGAAAAACCTGCATATAGTAACAGGGAACATGCAGGACAAGAAATATGTCTTACACCATATGCTTTCTGCAAAACAAATCAGACATACCACATGTCACAAGATATGTGTTTAAAGGATTTTTTTTCCTTACACAGAGGTTACCAGTTTCCGTAAAATGTGTTGTGTCAAGCAATCATAGAAGGCCTTTGCTAAAGTGACAAAAATATGCTACAATTAAGAGACAGAATAACAAGTGCAATGAAGCTGTCACTTGCCAACACATACAAACATGGCATGCACACACAAAATGCTAGTAAACAGAATTTCATTAATCCCTGGGTGTATTGTTGTTGTTTTGATGCAGAAACAGAAAGTTAAATCCACTGAGTAAATATTATTCATCTCTTTAAGGAAAAACAAATTGTCCTCTAAAATCACTTTGATAAAAGAGCTGCCATTTCTAAGGAAATCCCAGTAGACCATGAGAAAAGTATGCTCTCAGGGTATAGCATTATGCAGGGCAAACAAAAATTTTTTAAAAACCCTCAAAATTCATGAGGGGAATTGGAAAATGCCAGTGAGTATTATTTGATATCCTTGGAGAAATCTCCCAGGAAATTCAATGAAAACACAAGCCAAAAGTTCATCTCATTTCTCAGCTGCCACTATTTTAATCATTAATACTGCACATTAGAGTGGTATGAAACAGATATACTTCACAAATTTCTATTTTGCCACATTTCTGTGTTCACAAAAATTATTCCAGACCCCAGCAAAATGGTACTGTACTTGCAGAACTTACAGTCACATCAAAAATGTTTAATAACAGCAACTACTATAATTTTAAATCTCTGGAAAATAAAAATGCCAAATATGTATAGTCTTTGGAAGATAAGTATACAGAGTAGCAAGTATCACAAGAATCAATATGTCTGCAAAACTAAATGGTCTTTAAGGAGCATTACAGACCGCCCAAAACGGGCAGTCTGCCGCCACTGCCGGTTGCTGCGTCCAGGAACCGCAGAGGCCAAACCGCGTGGTTCCCGGGCGCAGCCAGAAAGCACCGAAATGGTGCTTCTTTCTGGGCCCCGGAAGTGGCGCTGCGAGGCACTAGTTGCGCACTCGCGGCGTCACTTGAGCCGTGCGACGTCCGGATGGGTGCCACCATTTTGTACAGACTTGGTCCATACTAGGATTGAGGAGCGTCAGGAAGTGACGCCCCTTTTCAACCCTAACACACCCCTTCTCAACCCTAACATGCCCCTTCTCAACCCTAGCACGCCCTTTTGGCGCATCTTTAACACGCCTACGTTTTCAAATTTACTTTCAAGGAAAAAAATCATAATAGATGAAAAGAGTCTGCTATTTTGATAAACATTTGAACCCACTTCCAATTTTATTCTTAAATAATCTGTTACTAAAATAGGGTGGGATCGCCAAAGACAGTTATGAATGTGTAATATAGAATTACACATTCATGAATTGTTGATGATCCCTACATGATTTAGGGAATACATAGGGACCATGAAAGCCTCCCCCGCCCCCCAATTGCCACTTACTGGGCAGCAGCTGCTGTGATCAACTGAGGTCTTTTCCCGTGTTAATCAGGAAGTGGCTTGCTGAGCTTCCCATTCTCCCTCACATGAGTGCTCTCCATTGCAAGGGGTAATTAACAGAGGGATTACTCACAGGTGAAGGTGGGACCATCAGTCAGCTGCTTCTCAATCAACAGGGGAACAGCCCCCCATTGACTATAGCAGTTGCTGTACAGTAAGCGTGGACTAGGGGTGGCGGTGGGAGTCACTATATAACTATCATGGTTACAAAGCTACATAGACAATTCTGGCCATATATTGCAATATCTATAGAGGCCACATCATTTTTTATCCTTTTCAATCACTTTATCCAGTGAGTCAAGAGATTGAAAGATAGTTTAATCAGTAAAAGTGACAAGAATGAGTATCTGGCACAAAGCAAATTGGCAGCATGGACAGGGCTAGGTGACACACTTATGAACACACACACACATACACACAGAGAGAGAGAGAGAGAGAGAGAGAGAGAGAGAGAGATATGCTGTTTGGGACACCTGGAACTTCTGCTTCAAGCAATGGACAACAGGCCACTTCTCACTTCAGAAACTGGACATATGTCTCAAAGTGCTCAGTTGATGGATGATTTTATTGGTGAAAAGATGCATGAATTTTGAAACGTATATGTTCTCAAAGGCCTTTCCCTCTGGCTTTGGTATACAGTAAAATAGTATGTGCCTTGGTGTAGTTTGAGGAATATAGAGCATGCAGGCTGGCATCCTGTTAGTGAGTCATGATGGCACCTATCCAACATATGCCGAAAAATATGTCCAATTGACACCATCACAGCCAACTTTTTTTGGTCACTACAGAAGTCAGAATTCTAACCATGCAACAATCAACCACCTTCAGACCACCTGTTCAGTATGGCAACTGTCCCTCATGGCTATTCTCATGTTGGTGGAGAGTGAGGAACAGCAGCAGAGACACATCCAGCTATTTTCTTTTAGCTGGACACACATAACATCACCCTCAAGGACTCCCAAGAGGTTACTGAGGATGCTTGTCAAAATGTGTCAAGCTGGAAACACACAATGCCATCATTCTCAGGGATCTCAAAACAACCCTGAGGATGCCCCTCACCATGTACTCAACTAAAATAAAATAACTGGAAATGTTTGATGAGTCTGACCTGTTGCAGTGTTGCACTCTTGACTATAGAGTAGTAACAAAAGCACTGGGCAACCATATATGAATATATAAAGGTGACCCATATTATGTCAAGACCATGAAATGTTCTAAACTAGTAGATGGAGGAACAGCTTTTTCCCAGCCCTTGTTGTATGAATAACTTAATTGGCAGGGATTTGAACTAGACCTTCTGCTTTCAAAGCATCTGCTTTATCCCCCAGCTGTGTCTTCTCTCAAAAGATTATCTTTAGCACCATAGGTCCTCATCATTCTTCCATTCTTCCAGGGGGAGAAGATACAGGAAACAAAATCCAAAGTCATGGCAAATGGAGGCCAACCTCTATAAACAAGGCACAACAGAGAGTTTTCATAAAATATTGTACTTGCTAACTATCCCGATTTGGCAGGAACAGTCCTGATTAATTCTCTGCCATCCTACTTTTTCAGCTGCTTGTACATTGTCCCAGTTTCTCTCTCCTCTCACATTTCCCTTTTGTCCTCAGCTTACTTCAACTGGTGTAAACCGAGATCAAAGTGCAAAAGTAATTGACTCAGGAGAAGAAAAAGAGAGGCGAGGAGAGGGATAAATCTTGGTCTTGCCAGCAAAAGCAAACTTCTGCAGCCTCACCTAGCTTGTGTGTTCCTCATAGTTTATAACTGTTGCCATCATGACCACACTCTGATGTTTTCTATCCAAATGTGTCCCAGTTTCCATCTGTGAAATGTTGGCAGGTATGGAATATTAGCTGAGCAAATTAAACTACAAGTTTTCAGTCAAAGGTAAAAATATGCTCACTGAGCAAAAACATATGAAAAAGTTTACTTTAATAGTTTAAATTCCCCTCCCACTTTTCTTTCTCCTTACCTCTAGGTTCATATACACAGTACTAACTGCTACTTTTATCTCTCCGTCTGACACCTCTTTGAGATCCTTGAGCATAGCCTCCTCAATCCTTAGCCCTGTGGGACAGACAGGAGAATTACTGACACATGCTTAGGTTTGGCAGACTGCAATATAATATATAATATTGGCCCTGGGAAGAACACCAGATGTCTGGGTATTTGGCTGTTTGTTCATCATACTAATCAAACCAAACAGTACAAGCCTTCTCCATTCTGTATCCCTGCCACCCATCCCATAAGAAAGCCTGCTGGCCCACTGCCCTCAATCATACTGCCTATAGCTATTCTTGAAGTAAGATTATTACCTTATCATTCAGCTTCTCGAAAGCATAGCAGAGATAGAAATATCTTATCATCACCTTAAGCAGTAAAAATGTTTTGAGTTTAATCTTTCCTAGGTGTCTATGTTCAGATACATTTTACTTATATATTTTTATGAAAGAGCACTCCATTATTGCAATACTGTATAAATCTTCATTTTCAGGGATGTAGGCCAGCCACACTTACCACTAATTTGCTGAGAGAGCTAGATTGTGTGGGACCTTAGTTTTTCTGTTAAAAATTGAAAGTGAATTGAGTTCAGAAGGATAAATGATCTACTATGTCAAATCTGTGGTGTTAGAGGGTTGTTGTTGTTTTTACCCTAGGCATGCTGTCATCTATTGTATATAATAGGCTTTTAATGTATAAAAGAAATTAATTGATGCTTCAGGGTCCTTTTCACATGACACACTAATAGCACTATGATTCCACTTTAACTGCTATGGTAACCTCCTATGAAATCATGGTGTTCGTAGTTTGATGAGCCATTAGAGCTCTGGCTGAGAATTTTAAGTGCCTCTCCCAAAAATGCAGATTCCAGGATACCACAGAATGTGGCAATGGCAGTTAAAGTGGAATCAAAGTGCTATAATTGTGTAGTCTGAAAGAGCCCCTTGGTTAACAAATCAGGGGGATGGTAAAGCTGGTGCTGAAGTCACTGAATGACTGGTAATGGTGCCATGCAGAGAAAAAGAAGTTGAACTTCACATGTAAAAACATCAGTTGACATGTCTTACTTTTACGGAACTATTTTCAGCTAAACAAAAATATGGGTATCTTTAAAGCTAAATGCTGTGTGCCATTCCCACAGCAGTTTCACAGCCTTCATAGACCTCCCTAGATGCTCATGCACTGCATTCCTCCCCTTTTTCCCTGGAAGCTTCCAGAAGCATGGAAGCCTTACTCTGCCTTGTTTTGAGACAAACCTTCTGCCCCCCCCCCCAAATCAGGGGGGGGCGGTTACAAAAGAAGAGAACTTCTGACTCCTTTGGGTTTAGTTCAGGAGCAGTGACTATTTCTTGTTGCAGCAGATCCCAAGGTTCAACCCCAAGAGCAATGCAACAGTTACCTCCAGCTCTATTATGTATTGCAGGCCCAAGATATATATAATGATTTTTAAAAATAAAAGTATAAAACCTTCCACATTCATTTTATTTCCAGAAAGTAACACCATCTTTCTCACAAAAGAACCTACCTGTCCAGCTTGTCCATTCTGTAAATTATCAGCACAAGCTGTAGTGGTGAAAGGTGTGGGTTCTATAAAATGCCATCTTCCTTTCAATCTAAAAGTAGTTACCTGAAAAAAATATGCTGCCAATGGATCAAAAAGGAAAGAGGAAAGAAAGAAAATGCTGTACCATCTGCTTGAAACTGAGCCCCCTGAAGCACGGTGATAATATCCTCTCGAGGAAGCAGCTCTGGGAATTTCTCTTCCAAACTGGAAAGCACTTCTTCTTGTTCTTCAGTAATTTTCTCAAGATCCATGGCCACGACTTTAGAGAGGATGCTCCCTGTAGGAGAAAGTCAGAGGAAATGGCAAAAACTACTATGGCATAACATGAAGACTTCTTGAGAAATTCAGTGTTCTCTACCTACATAGGAGCTTGTGGCTTCACAAAGGAAGCAGACATGCTGGATTCCAAGGAAACATCTTCTTTGAATTGCAAACTGAAATCACATTTCCTTGACTTTGAAAATCTACCAGTGACCACATGGGCAAAGGGAAAGGAGTCACTCTGCAGAGAGCCCTCCCTACTATCTGAACTAAAACCAGAAACACAAAATGCAGGCCTATGACTAACATCTTCAATTTTTTTCTCCTGTTTGCCTGATAAAGAAGCCAGTGTGACTTCAAAGGCTTGCAACATGTAATTGTGCATTTTGGATGGCCCAATAAAGGTATCATTGTTTGGATGTTATTGGATTTACTATTTTTCTTGTTAGTCCTAATTACTCAATTATTAGTTATTATTTAAATGCTGTCCAATATTCTGTATCAGCTACTTCTCCAGGTCTGTCCCACCCACTGCCTATTGAAACTTGACAGAAGCTTCGTTCACCCATGCCCCAATCACTGACTGAATGGACCTCCTTCTTCCATGCAGCCTTTGCCTAGTATAGTAGGTTAAGGAGGACTGTGGCAATAGTGTCACAATCATGACTAAGGATTTTATCACACTGCTAAAAAACCCGGCTTACCTCTCCCAAATTGAAGTCTAATTGAAGTCTAAGCAGTTTGCTGAGCACACCTGGGACCCGTGCTACAGCTGGGCTGTATTCATCAGGTGGATTCGGCTGCAAAATCCAGGCGATAAAACCAGGCTGCATCCCGAATTAGACTTCAGTTCGGGAGAGGTATGCTGGGGTTTTTAGCAGTGCAATAAACTCCTAAGTAGCAATTGTGAATACAGAACAGTTATCAGTAACTGTTCAGCTGCATGGAGAGAAGGAGCACTAGTCTGCTTTTTAGTTGCTTTAGCTTTTAGTCCCCACAACACTTGCTGAATGGGAGCAGGAGGCAATGGTGCAGCATCCAGCAATGTTCCTACAGCTGGACACACAGCAGCAGGCATTCTCCAGGACTTCCCAGGAATCCTCCAGACAGAGGTCTCAGAGAATTATGTCATTTCTGGATGACATCAAGGACATAATTGATTGCTTCTCTGCTGTCCCACCCACTGCTCTCCATTAGCCAGTAAATGGCTGTGTTGGAGGGGAAGGGACCTACAGACTGACCAAAAAAGTGAGTTGGACTTAATTATCTTCCAGTGTTTGCTGATTTAGCTGTGTCTAGCCAGCATTGTTTCCAAAATCAGCAAGCATTGCTTCCAAGTCAACACAGGTTACTAGGAACTGGGAATGAAATATTAAATGAATTGTTATTGCTGTGTAGCTGCAAGGCATTCTCAACTTATGACGACTCTAAGGCAAACCTGTCACAAAGTTTTCTTGGAAAGATTTTTCAGAGGTAGCTTCCTATTGCCTTCCACTCAGGTTGAGAGAGTATGACTTGTCAAAGGTCACCCAGTGGGTTTCCATGACCAAGTCCTAGTCCAGCACCCAAACCACTATGCCATGATGGTTGCCACTACCTGGTAACCTGTGTGGGCCCATGAATTTCTGCAAATGTACTATGAATTAAGAATACACGGGGCCCTCCACATTCACTGGGGTTAGGGGCACAGGACCCCTGTTGAAGTGGAGAAACCACAAATAAAAAAACCACTATTTTTTTACCTGAGGGAACAACTCTCTAGGAATCTCTAGGTCCTCCAGGGCGATTCTGTGGTCAAGATCTGCCAGACGTTGACCATGAAATTGCACCGGAGGACCTACAAATGCCTAGAGAAATGTTCTTTCTTGGAATCTCTAGGTCCTCCATTGTGACTTTTGGCAGAAGCTGACAAGCGAGTCATGCTAGAGAGAACATATTAATCAAATCAAATCAAATCCGCAAGAGTCAAAGCCACAAATGTGCAGGGCTATTGTATAATTCACGTTATAAAATATACCAAAACCAAAAGTATCCACATCAGCCATGAGCTTGCATGCATTTTTGTGTACTTTTACTTAGCACGATAAGGGTATTACACTAATAGGGTTTCTAGAATTATAAAGCAAATTAAAGCAGTTGGCCAATTTTAAAGAAATAGGTAGCGGGAGTCAAGTTGTAAAGCAACATATAGGCTCATTAGTTTAGAATTAAAGTTGACTAGAAAATCAGCGCTGATTTGTAAGGCTAATTGTTCAGCAAAAAAAGATCAAGAAAGCTATGCTTCAATACAACTACAATAAAATTATTTGATTAATTTTATTTTAATTTATCACTTGTCAGCACAGTGTAATTAAACAATTGAGCAATAATTGCACAACAGTTTTTCGTTAAATCAATTCACGATCTTAGTTCAGATGAGAGATAAATACTGGCACTATGTAGGCTATATGCAACATTAATTCTACCTAGAATAGCCCCAATGAATTTAATGGGCCTTACTGGTCACCACCAAGTTGTCCCATTAATTTCAATGTACCTACAGTATGCCAGGTGTGATTACCACTGGGGTTGCATCTAGACTGCAAAATTAATGCAAAATTTGACACAGCCTTAACTGCCATGGCTCAATGCTATGAAATTCTGGGATATGTAGTTTTGTAAGATATTTAGCCTTCTCTGTCAGAGAGCTCTGGAGCCAACAAACTATAAATCCCAGGATTCCACAGGATGGAGCCAGTTAAAACAGTGTCAAACTGCATTGGTTCTGCAGTGTAGCAGCAGCTTTAGTCATTCTGGATTAAACATGCCACTCATATACCATCAGAGCTTTCTCTATTTGAACCTGAAGAAACCCCAGATAGTTCAAGTCATACCACTAAAATAACATAAATATGCAAATTTACACACGAGTTAGAGGCTGAAAATGGAAAAAAACAATGGCTGTCAGTTACCATTGCCTTTGGGAATCTCACAGCAAGACTGAGTCAGTACTCCTATAACTCTCAAGAGCTAGCACATGCACATGCTACATCACAGCTGCAGGCAAAACTGTTTTGATGGAGGAAGTACAACAGTATCCTTGGATGAAGGACAAAAGATCCTGGATACTTGGATTTCTTTTCCTGGTTTAAAAAAGGAAATTCATTTACCCTGAAATCTATAAAAGGTCAGTGATGCAATCCACTTAGCCTTTATGACCAAATAGGAAAAGTGTGCAGATCTGACTGTGAATCATCCATCTTATAAACAAGGAGGGTGATTTAAAAAATAAATACTGGCTCTCTTCCCATCTCCTTAAAGGGAGCTTTTTACAATGATATGCAAGCAGCTAGAGTAACAAATGAATCTTGTATCATTCACTTACAAGTTTCATAGGATGGCACAGGGGGATGATAGGAACTCCTAATTTGAATATGCCTGTGTTTACAAGTTACAATCTGTGCATCTTGTGGGATCCTTCATGGCCTTGTACAAATAAACAGAAGGAGGTATTTTTTGAGAGTACACTGACCCAAGGTACCTGACAATCAGTTTACTGAATTATATCCTTGCCAGCTGGCTCTCACCAAAAATGTAATGATTCAGCAAATTAATGGATCCAGAGTTTGGCAACAGTCCCCTAGTAAATACCGTTTGGGAAATAAAATGATACAGGCCCAGGTCTCTGGCAGGTTTTCTAATTGTTAGCTCCTGGCATGAACCCAAAAAATGGAGTCAGCCTTGATAAACACCAGAGCCTGTCTCAGTGTACTGTGATTCTTTTGTATTTTGTAGAATTCTACTGGGAAGAATTATTTTGTTCTGAAGATGCAGACATGGCAAAAAATATAATGGAAAACCAGAAGATTAAAACAAACTTAAATGTGAGATGTACCTTGCAATGTCATTATTAGCTTTGCAACACCTTTGTTTATTTCTTTATTTTCAGCCATGCTGGTACTGATTGCCCTGCTAACCTTCCCTTCTGGGTGGCACAGACTGAGAGGAACTCAACAGAAATCCCATGGGAAATGACACACAAAGAGGGCATCCTCTTGTTGTACCATCCCTCCTTTCTTTTAATAACTTTTATAGATTGTGATGGGAGCCCTGGTGGTGCAGTAGTTAAATGCCAGTAGTGCAGCCACAAGTTTGTGAATTCGGTCCCTGGGCTCGAAGGTTGACTCAGCCTTCCAAACTTTTGTAGGTCAACAAAATGAGTACCCTGCTTGTTGGGGGCAATTGGCATACAGATTGTAATCCGCCTAGAGAGAGCTGAGTTCACTGATAAGTGGTATAGAAATGTAAATACTACAGATACTGCTATGGCTAATACAAATAATAACAATCTGCATCAAGATGGCACCAAAATTTTGCCCATTGTAATTTTTTAATCAAAAGGCAATTCACACTCTCTGAGCCTCAGAGGATGGCAAAGGCAACCCCCCTCATGATAGGGTCACCTTGGGGTTGCCATAAGTGGTAAATGACTCAAAGGCCCACAACACCAACAAAGTTCTTGAGTAGGACTAAAAGATTTTTACATGAGGAAAGCAAATGTTCACCTTCCTTCAAGGTCAACTGAACAGAAAGATGCACATGGTGGGTATTACCAATGCTCAAAATTAGGGTGCCCATTTTCTGTGTCACTTTCCATTGTTGAGTTTCTATCAGTCACAGAATGCCAGGCTAGATAGATGCTACATTTCTTTTTCTGCTCAAGTCTTGCTTTGAGAATGGTGTTTTCAATGCATGATACTGATGCAGGCCAAATAGAGGCCAAAACTCTCTAAGACTGATTATATTTAATGTGTGCTATGGCATTATTTTCCAAATGGCACACAAATGCCCAGAAACATGATCGGGGCAATGTAGAGATACTATACTATTCAAGCAATATGGAGATGTCTGCACTTAACGTTCCTGTCTAATGACACAGCAAACACCCCAGTAAGGCCTATTGTTAAATGAACATTTTTAATATTCCACATAATGTTACTCTTCAACAAACTCTTTACACCCTGCTTCTTTTATGCAGCTTCCTATGGTCTTTAAAAGGACTGTTAATCAAAGAATGGATCATAGTCTATTTGCATGAATGGATTCAGAAACACTCCATTAAATCTTTCAGTATTTAATATAAAGAGCAATCTCTCACCTCTGAGGAGATGAGCCAGTTGTAAAGTGATTAACTCGGGTGCCTTTTGAAGAAGCTCTTTCGCTACAAGAGAGGAGGTGGATTCTGCTAACTCCAGATTGCCATCACGTTGCTCTTCAGGGCAGATGACTCTGACGACAGCTGATTCCAAACTTTTATCTTCACTGTAAAGGAAGGTTTTCCAATGTTGGTTTATTACTTTATCTCCACCTTTTGAACTGTCTAAACTCTTTAACACAATGCTGCAGTCATCTCAACTAAGGGGCTGAACAGACCCCTTTCAGTGCTGGATCAGGGCCGTGGTAACTATATGCCGTGGGCCCGATATGGCCTTTCAAAAAGCAGCTCCTTTTTGCAATGCAGAAAGGGTGCCATAGCCACTGCTGCCACAGCTTTTTGGTACTCCTTTGGCACTGCGTCATCTGGACGCACCGCCAGAGGACACCATGACACCACCTGCCATGCGGTGGGGCAGGTGGCGTCATGCCACCATGGGGAGTGCGTTGTGCAGATGCCATCCCCCCCTCCACCCCAATGCCGGCCTTTGATGCCGGTCTGTTGAGGCTGTCAGTTTCTAAGTTACATTATTATGCAACTGAATTCAGTAATAATTATTTCTGAAATTACTGAAAGTAACAGCGCTATTCAGGCATTCAGTTCCAGCAGGAGCATGCAGAGGGAGTCCACCACCTTTACAGTATGTGTGCCAATAACATCTAGGTATTACACGCTTGTGTAAATCTTAAGGGAAACATTTCTGTAGAAATATATTTCCACATTGGGGACTCAAAACCTTTTGACAAGGATTTATGTATTATGAATGTACAATAACATCCAAAATAACATCCAAAACAGTGATACTTTTATGAAAGAAATCTGATGCATAATGAAGCATCTTTCTTCAAAGTAAGGCTGGAAAATGCTGTTGGCACGCATGTCATCAGTACGTGGCTGGGGCTAGTCCCACATGTTTGCACTGGCCTCTTCACGCACTCAATAATAAACACCCAAATGATGTCATAGAAGTCATCTATGTATCTAACTCACTCTCATTCAAGGTTTGGCCTACAGGGAAGATGCACAAACTACACTTCATTGAAGCACCCCCCAAAAAGTTGCAGCTCATACAGGCTTCCTTTTTTAACACTTCCTATATTGTGAAAGTAGGGGATGCAGTGGCTTAGAAGTTAAGGTGCCAATTTTGATGATTGGAAGATCGGAAGGTTGGCAGTTCGAGGCCTGAATGCTGCATCGTGGGATGAGCTCCTATCACTAGCCCCAGCCTCTGCCAACCTAGCAGTTCAAAAGCATGCAAATGCAAATAAATAGGGTACCACTTTGGTGGGAAGGTAGCAGCATTCGGTGCAGTCATGCTGGCCATATGAACACTAGAGTAGTAGACGGACAACGCTGGCTCTTCGGCTTAATAATAGAGATGAGCACCACCCCCTACAGTCAGTCATGACTAGACATTATGTCAAGGGACTACCTTTACCTTTACCTATAATGTGAAAAGCTACTCCAAGTGTACATGCACATTAGTACTTTTTATAAACCATGACACAGAGAGGTAAGCTTCTTCTCAACTTTCCTGGTCCAGTGAGCCCCTAACCTACATTTTGTGCATATATATTTCAAATAAAGTGGGCCCTTGGGTCTCTTTCTGGGAGAAAGGTGGAATTAAAACAAAATAAAACAAGTAGATGAAATAAATTGGTATCTGCTGGAGTTTGGTTCCAGGACCCCTGTGGATACCAAAATCCATGGATGCTCAAGTCCCAGTTATATACAGTGGTATAATCAAAAGGTATCACTTATATAAAGTGGCATAATCAAGGATTATTTTTGGAATTTATACATTTTTTGAATATTTTCAAGCTGTGGATGCTTGAATCCATGGATAAAAAATCTGTGGATACGGCAAGCTGGCTGTATACAAAATGTAGCACTAGAATGTCTTGCAATGAAGTGACCTTTGTCTTTCCTTCAAAGTTGCTCCCACTCTTGACCTTAACAGATCTTTGGGTGACAACTGCATTGAGTCAGCTGCTGACAACTGTCTTCAAGAAATAGGATGGATGGATGGATGGATGGATGGATGGATGGATGGATGGATGGATGGATGGATGATACAAGGAGGGAAGGAGGAAGTAATCCCCATTCTTTCCTTTCCATCATTCTCTTCTGCAGAATGGCATTATTTGGCAGCTTGACTAATGTTGCTCCCCAAACCTAAATTTAAATTTGGTATTCTGTCTACAGTTCAACTAAGAGGAGAAATCTTTAGTACCTTAAAGAACCAGAGGTTGCATAGATCTGAAATCTGAGAGCTGGGCCAAATGACATATCTCAACTTCCAATGTTGCACCTGCAATTTAGCCCCTGACCCTAATGTCTGTATATAGTATATGAATATCTTCAGGAAGGGAGTCTGTGAATGAGCTGCTATATGTGTGGAGGGATCCTTTCAAGCCTGAACCTGTGTTACCAAAATTCCAGATGAATGGAGGCCTCTTCAGATGCATATTGACAAATCCTTTCTGAAGATGTCCAGAAGATAGACAAAAGAGTGAAGGATAGGACTTGCCCTGGACTTTTCTTATGCATTTACTTTAGGCTGGATGCCCAGCAGGAAAAGAGAATGAAGACAGAGTGTTAATGCATTTGGGCTCAAAACATCGACGCCAGAGTACACGGATTCTGTGAATGATCTGCAACTTGGTAAACATGAACTGTGTAAATACACATAGGAACAATAAAAAGATTACAATTCTAACATTCTACTATTCTTGTAAGAGTATATATGTATAATGGTTCTTTTGTGTGATTCAAAGTGTCTAAAGCTAAGAACAAGGCAAGCCATACCTATGCCTGAGTCCCCCTTCCCATGCTTGAACCAGCCTTGAGATGGAAAAAGAAAGGATGTTTGGGAGAAGCTAAGTACAAATCTAGGATTTCAAAGTTCAAGCTGGGTTTAATAGTAATTAAATATCTAGAGAAATACCTTGTCAGTGCTCTACTGTTCAGTAGTGTAAGAGACAATTTCCCTTCATTGTTAAGCTGGTTCAAATTGATTTCATCACGGAAAACATGGAGAGACTCTGGAATATTCAGCTCTTCCAAAATAAATCCAGTTTCTGTACAGTAGCAGAATTCTCTTCTCGTTACGTTCAGTACAGGCAAGCAAAGAATGTTAGGTGGGCTGACCTATAAGAAGAAAATTCCTGGGAGTTAGGAAGCACTGAAGTAGCATGAACAATTTTTCAAATCATACCCAGAAGCCATGAGATGGAAATTCATAATGCTTCTGCCATCCTGCTACTTCTAGAAGGTAGCTGAAAGATGCAGGATGTATGCCAGTTTACCAGCAGTGAGGGGGGCCTGTTGACAGGAGGAAATTTGCACTGCTGGAGCTCTGCCAGTGTGCCCACAGGAAATGCTGTGAGTGTACTAGGGCAGGGGAAATCCAAATATGTAAAGGGGCATAGGGGGAAAGCATGGCTTCAGCAGATACAAAACACCATCCCACCCCTATTCCCAATAGACTGTCATTATACCAGTTCTAGAATTTACAATCTCTAACATCATATATTCCTTCCCATTCATGCTAGTGGCAGAGAAATGGGGAAGAAAAGAGTAATAGCAAGTACATTTCTATACTGCTTACCAATGTACTAAGCAGTTTACAAAGTGTAAGCTAACAACTGGGTACTCATTTTAGCATCCTACGGAAGCATGCCAGGCTGAGTAGACCCGGAGCCCCTGGCTAAGACTGAACTCACAACCTTGTGGTCTGAGTGAGTGGCTGCAGTACAGGCATTTAACCACTGCGCCACCAGGAAATATATTACTGAATATAAATATTATTTTCTAATGATAGTGCTGCTTCCTACACAGAAAAAGGCTGTTTTCTGTGGAAACCAATCATATATGAATTTTGTACAGAATAAATCCCTGCACTGCAAAGGTTCTCTTCAGTCTATGATTCTTCTTATCAGAGTTTCTTGGTACTTAAAAAACATGGTTTTCAAAGATTTTTTTGGGGGGGGGGAAATTAATCTCTATTTTTAATGTTATTATCAGTATTTTCAACTGAAACCAGAAACACTGTGCCAAAACAGACTGGCAAGAAGAGGCAGCCTGAAGCTGCCCCCACCGAAGACAGATTGGGGCTATGGCAAACAAATGCCAATCCGCCTTGAAGCCAGCCCAAAAAAGAGTGGGGGAAATTCTTTGGGGCCAGGAAAGAGGTGACTTTCCCAGCTTCACCACAGCCTGAAGCTGGCTTCAAGAAGCTCCAGTGGTGTGCAGTATGTAAACGCCACACTACCACAGTGTATTGGAGCCACCCACATCTGGCCAGCTGCCTGACTTCCAGGCGGCTTCAGGGAGGCTTGGGAGTGTGCAGCGTATAAATGCCACACTCCCAAGCCACCTGTACTGTAGCTTTAAAGGGCTGTCTGTTCCAGCCTATTGACAGCCAATGCAGGTCCTTTAAAAACTGTATTATATTGTTTCTATAAGCTTCTCTAGTGAGCAGTCCAGCTATTTCATTTTGGAATGGCTGCAGCTTCAAGGAAACCACGCAGAATGCAATATATAGTATACATATAATGTAATATACCTTATAGAATTGCACTGTGAGCAAGTCAGTGAGAGTACATTCTATTTCTAAAGGACAATTAAGAAAATGGGTACAATTCTAGAGAGAAGTTATTAAATTCTAAACTTAGGGGGTCCTAAATAAGTGGTTCTTGAATAGTTGCCCTATAGTTATAAAAGAAAATGCAGGGTCTAAAGCAATGACCCAACATTAAACCCACACATAAAACCAGAATATTTTATAGTAACTCTTTGCAGTTCTCCTGGCTGATGGGTAAAGAACTACAGTGGAATAATTATTATTATCATCCAAAGTATTAAAGAATAACAATAGAAGATGTTTACCTTTTCAAGATAATAGGCATATATCAGAGCAGAAATAAAAGAATCCAAATCACAGGACTTCTTTCCAAGGACTACATGCACTTTATCTAAGTGCTTATTTCGACTCTAGAACAGAAGATAATTTTGAAATAATCAGAAACAAGGAATCAAAACATAGGTTATCATTTTCAATTAGCTCAATATCAGAGGGGGGGGGGAATATCTGTTGCAAAACAACCTGTGTGCTAGTCCCGCCATTTGGGATTTATGGAAGCAGCATAATAAAGGCCACTGTGGTGTTTGGATGCAGGACTAGGACATTGGACAACCCCACTCAGCCATGGAAACCCACACCCCCTCAGCCTCAGATGATGGCAATGACAAACCCCTTCTGAAGAAACTTGTCAAGAAAACCCTATGATAGGTTTCCCTTAGGGTCACCATAAATAGGAAACAACTTGAAGGAATGCAACAACAAAAACAACATGTGTAAGAGGAAGGAAGTGGTTACTATAGTACTTAGGCTCAGACCTATGTGCGCTGTCCATCTCTCCTCCCTTTTTACATGCCTAAGGAGGAGATTTGCCAAACTATGGGGGAAATCCTCTGGAGGGGGGAATGTCAAAGACAACCCCAACAATGCAATGAGAACTAAGGGGGGCTTAGTGGCCTGGGAGCATGAGATTTCTTGCGAAGGTGAGAAACAGGGGTGGGAGATGGAATGAAACATCATGAAAGAAACCATGGCTGGCTGGAACACTGTCCAGGACATGCAGAGTCTATGACACCCCTGATCTGGCATTCAGTTTCTGCGCATTGCAACAAAGTTTTGGAGGCCCAAAGGAGAACTTTCGATGTTCACAAACAACCCTTGTTTTAAATGACATAACCCCATAGTGCCAAGAAGAAAATATCTATGTGTGTGGACAAAAGAAAACATAAAACAGTGAGGGACAGTGCAGAGATACCCTTAAGCAAATTGAAAAGATTCAGAAGAAAACATTAAGAAGAATGATTAATGGTGCAAGACATACTGTATGAGGGGATGCTGAAGGAACTAGCTGTGATCAGCCTAGAGAAAAGAAGCATATCCATCCTTGAACATTTGAAAAACTCTTTATCAAGACGATCAAGAAAGGAACAGGCTCCCTACACATTTTAGTTGGTGTGACTTCCATGCATGTCTTTTGCTCTCAGTGAAGACTTCCAAACTCAGAAATTAACTATGACTCTCTGGAATACTTTCAAATCAGTATTTAAAAAACAAGATGTTCAAAGTGGCATCTGAGCATCAAACACCTGCTAAATATATGACTATAATTAATATTTAGGGAGAAGAGGCGATATATCAATGGTAAAAAAAGCACCCTAGAACAAGTGGAAAATACTGGTAAGAAATCATGGAGTACCAACAAATGAATCAATTACATTTGTCACTGGATTTATAATGCAATCCTGTGTTCCCCAGAAGAGCATCTCATGGCTCACACGATATATCAGATCACCCTGCAATGTGGATGACTAGAGATTTGCCCTCCAAGTGGGAGACCCTCCTCTCCGGCCACTAGGGAAACATCTGATGATAGAACTTCGGTATCAGATTGTGGGGAGAGGTATGAACATACTGAGAAGGGCTGTGTAGATCAAAAGGGTCCACAGTATCCTTGCCCCATACCTGCTCCCAAACCAGCTCTAAAACATGCCACTCCTGAGGCCATTGTATTTCAGTGCTGTGTCCTACTGTAGGTTTCAGAGCATGGGGATACATAAAAACAAAAATTAACATGGCTAAAGAGGGAGGAAAAGAGTCAACATACTGCTCCTTCTTCTGCCTAGCCAGTCCAAGTTTAGAGGCTCTGATTTTAGCACTCTCCAAGATTAAAGTTTGGATTGTCTTGCTTGTGTACTAGCAAAAACATATTATGGAAATTATAGAAAAACTTCACTGATGAATAACCCCATCTGAATACTGTAGGTGTATCTGAGACCATTGTATCCCAATTTCTACTGTTGTACAGACTATAGCATACTCTCCAACTGTCCTGATTTGGCAAGAAAAATCCTGATTGATATCTGTCATCCCATTTTTCACCTGATTTTTAAATCTCTCTCCTCTGGTCACCTTTCCCCTTTCTCATCAGCTTATCTCTATTGGTGCAAACTGAGTTCATAGCGCAAAAATAGTTTGCACTCATTTATCTCAGTGGGGGTGGGGGGTTGGAAACTTGCCCTTCCCTATAGAACTTGCCCTTCCCTATAGAGTCAGGCAAAGGCAGTTTGATGCAGCCTCTTCTAGCTTGCATGTTCTTCTTCATTAATGAGGAACCTTTGCCATCTCAACCATAGTCTGATGTTGCTTAATCTCGCATATCTGAGACCAGTGTATCCTAATCTCTACCATCCTTCACAATACAATTATTTCTTAAGGAAACTACAGACATGGAAGCAAGGAAATGGACATCAAGCAAGGGTTGCTTTTCTCATTATGGGCCTATGCATGGAAGTAACCAAAACTCATGTTGGCATGACAAAGGCTGAAGTATGAGTGTCTTCAACAGTTTAAAACAAAGCTAAAATGTTATTTCCTTTCCTTACTGTATGTGTAACACAAGTAGTGTAGCTATAATACTCTCTAGTTTTTTCTCTGTATCCCTCTGCCTCTGTTTTTCTGAAACTGTCTAGAAGTACTCTTGATCTAGGTGCCACTGTTAGCTTCCAGCATTGATTATTTCAAGCAAAATACAAACAACTTGTATCATATGTGCTGCTTGCTTTCCTGTTTGATAGTCATATCTGTTAAGAAAATAAATAAATAAACAGGCTGCTAGACAATTAAGCTTAGAAAATGCCTCTCTGGATTTCCATTAGGATTTTCAACTTTCTGTATTTATAATTAACTTTACCAATTTCTCCTAAACAATCCCAATTCTAATTATTAGCCATGTGTATGTGTAAATGTGCATGTAGATGGGAACTAGATAGATAGATAGATAGATAGATAGATAGATAGATAGATAGATAGATTATATTCTTTCTCAAATGCTACACACATTCTAGAAAAATTTTTCTCTCCCTTGTGTGCCAACTGATCATCACTGAAAGCACCTCTTCCTTGGGCCCTGTGTTATCACCAGAACTATGGGAGAAGAGTGGTTACAATGCAACTTCTGTTTGTCTTCTCTCTTCCTACCTCCATTGAAGCACAAGTATATATTTAGCCTGCAGGCATTCAATTACCTCTGAAAATATTGCAAGGTCAAACTTTGAAATTCTCTTTTCAGGTTCAGAGAAAACTTCCAGTGGAATTCATTGTGCCTAGAAGGAATCTGTCTACCATCATAAATTCCCAGATTACTAAAAACCCTGCACAAATTCCCAGTTACTGTAGACCAGAAGTACATGCAACTCAGGTAAGGAATTTAATTTATAGCTCATTAAAAAAAAAAAAAACTTATGTGTCTCCTTCTCTCCTGGACCATGTATTTTCTTCTTTTGTATGGAGTTTATCAGACAAGGGAAATTGGAAGTACAGTGGAACCTCGCCATACACGGAGGATCCGTTCCGGACCCTGCCGCGTATGGCGATTTCCGCCTATGCTCGAGCCCCATTGTAAACAATGGGGCTTGTGCACGGCGGCACGGAGGTGCGCAGGGTGCAATGGGCGCGCGCGCGCAGCGCAACAGGCACATGCACCCATTCAACTGAATGGGACGCGCCACCCCTTCCGCCCCACGCGCGCGCCGCGGCTTAAGCACATATGCTCAAGGCCGCGTATGGCACGCCCGCCTATGGTGAGGTTCCACTGTATAATCCAATGGCAATCCGAATGCAATCATTGTACTTAACATTATTGCGTGACAGACTACCACATACAATTTCGGGCAATGGCAAGCTATTTTCAAGCAATGGGGAGTCAGTTCGAACGCAATTCGAATTAACATAAATTCGCTGAACTAGCAAATTCACGTGAATGCGTGCTGGCCCCACTTTCTTTTCATTTGAAATTAAGAGAAATTCCTCTCGTGTGATAAAACTCCTCTGGAATTAGGTAGGGTGATAAACAATAATACTATGGCAATGTTTGGCTTAAAACTCTTTCACAAAGAAATCAAGTCAACATTAGGATATTCCACTAAAATCTTCGGAATTAATTTTGTTGATTTCATCAGCAGATGAAGCTGCAGCTCAATTTTTATTTTAAATGTTTCTGTCATATATATGTTTCCCCAAACTATGATGAGACTTGTTCCAATTTATTATAGCAAACTGTAATATCAGTTCTAAGGAACAGTGTTTTAAAAATGCCTCAGTAAGAAAACTACTCTTCATAGCTGCTAAAATCACAAATGCATGTGCACACACATAAGACCAAAAAAAAAAAAAAAAAAAAAAAGCATTACAACCAGAAATACATTAAAATAGCATTGAACCACCAATCTTTCATGAGAGCAGAAGAAAAAGTATCTCTCCATGCTTCACCTAGCATGGAATCACAACTAATGTTGACAAAAAGGACAACCTTCTCAGTGAAAGAGATTCCACCTGAACATTAGGAGGAACTTCCTGACAGTAAGGGCTGTTCGACAGTGGAATGCACTCCCTCGGAGGGTGATAGAGTCTCCTTCCTTGGAGGTCTTTAAACAGAGGCTGGATGGCCATCTGTCGGGGATGCTTTGATTTGGATTTCCTGCATGGCAGGGGGTTGGACTGGATGGCCCTAGTGGTCTCTTCCAACTCTACGATTCTATGATTCTATGATTCTATAAATACTGTGCAAAACAATTTTCCCCGGTAAAGGAAACTATTATTTTGATTTGAGAGATACTGTATGTATAATTTATCTTCTTTTGACTGGTTTACCAAGGCACCCAGGGAAAAGACTGTCAACATATTTGCCGTTCAGACAAGGACCCATACAATCTTTAGAGCAGGCATGGACAAAGTGTATCCCACAGGGCACATGTGTCCCTCCCAACCATTTTAGTGGCACAGGGACTCCCAGGGGTCAGAAATGCCATCTAGGGAGTGTGGGGGTATTTTCACCACATTTTTTGCTCCACTGAAACAATATAGTCCAGGAGAGGCCTTTTTTGAAAGAGGATGTGAGCAGAAAGTAGCTTACATACACCTCCTGTTGTTACAAAGGCCTCTTTGGGGCCTACTGGGAAAGGGCTAAAAAAATATGGTGAAAGTGCCTCAACCACCCTAAAAGGCAACGGGTGGATTTTTTTGGTGGGGGATTGACATCCCATGGTCTTCTGGGGAGCAAATACAGCCCCCAAGATGTTCCTAGTTGCCTTAGAGTTCAACAGTTGTCTTAGAAGGATGATGGATATGCTCTTAAGAGCTCAACTGGATGGTACATCTACTAAGTTAGATCAGTTAGGATGCATATGTTTTTTCTTTTCTCTTTATTTGTCTTAAATATTTTAAGATGCATGAGTCATTGGTCAAATTTAATACTGGGCTGGGCAAAATACAGCAGAACTGTACATTTTCTCTTTTCTCCAATGATCCTGCTCAATGATCACATGAGAACATTGCCTCCATTATTCTAGCCATGCATTAAGAGAAGCAAATAGGACAGTCAAAAAAATGTAGGATGTTACAAAATAATAACTAAAAACAGCAACATAAATATAAATTCATACTTCTTAGTCATGCTTAAAATGGAGGACATTTTGACATTCCTCCTGGACATAATACTGAAATGTAAGGCATGTCTGGTCACCCTGATAAAGGACTGCTCCCATTTGCTGCTCACTACTGTGAAACTCTTTTGCAAATGTCTAAGAAGGTAAAAAGAGCCCCACTGGATCAAGTAACATGCCTATCCAGTCCAGCATCATGTTCGGATTGTCACCCAAATGTCTACAAAAAACTCACAGGCAGGACATGGTTCCATTTTGTGGATTTCTAGATTGACTCTATGCCTTCCATTACATACAGAGTGATAGTGGTCCAATATGCCCTTATCTGCTGTTCCTATAAAGCAGGGATGTATGAACCTTCAGGTGCTGTGGGACTACAGTTCTCATGGCCTAGCCAGCATAGCAAATGGTGAGGGATGACAACAGTTGCAATTCAGCAACATCTAGATGACCTCCCATTCTTCATCCCACCCAGAGAATTCATGGCCAGGTAAACCCATCCATCCGGTTCTCTCTGTAGGTTTCCATGGTATCCAATGTATCTACATTCTGCTTTAAAACCAAGCATTCCATTGTCATCATCTTGGCTTAGAAGTTTCTAGCATGCACATATGAACATTTATAAATAAATTAAAATAAAATAAATGCATATAAATAAGCATACATCATCCCTCTCCAGGGTTGGGAAAAAACAGGATTTTTAATTTAAAATAAAAAACCTAAAAACCCCAGGGAGGGTGTTTAAAGCAAGTTTTTGTTTTGTTTTGCTTAAACCAGTTTTTTTAATTAATGTTTAATTATAAAACATATTCCCGCTAATTATAGTAATATATATATATAATACAGAGTAAGTGTAGTGTAGTGGTTTGAGTGTTGGACTATGATTCTCGCAACCAGGGTTAAAATCCTGCCTTGGCCATGGAAACCCAGTGAGTGATCTTGGACAAGTCACACTCTCTCAGCCTCAGAGGATGACAGTGACAAACCCATTCTGAAGAAACTTGCCAAGAAAACCCCGAAAGGTTCGTCTTAGGGTTGCCATAAGTCAGAAGGCACACAACAACAATTTTATTAATGATGTGAAAGATTATTTGATGTATTTAAAATCTTCATCAACAATGTTTTAATGGTATCTAAAATTAACAATCCAAAGTTATTACATTTTGATGTGATTTGCATCTTCCAATAAAACTTTGGAAATTAGATTGTCAAGTTACTAGCCTATATATAGGGGTATAAGACTATGCCGACATAGGACTAAATCTGAATATTAAGTAGTAACGTGCAGTTCAGATGTTATGGCCACTAGCTTAAATAATTATTGTTTTTTAAAAGTGCTCTTTTAAAGCAAGTTGTTTTGATTGAACTTATGTTAATTGAAATATATGTCTCTGAACAGCATTTCTATACAAAAAAAAGTAGCAACTGACACTGGATACTAGTCTAATAATGAACAACTCTTAGATTGTACCCCATAGGCAGGCTTTCTCTTATATACTTGTTGTTTTATGTACAGCGCTGTGCAAATCAACAGCGCTATATAAATAATAATAATAATAACTGCCAATAAACAAAGTAAAATGTTTAAATTCAAACAGTTATTATTTCAGAAAGAGAGTTGGACAATAATAGCCAGACTTTATAAATAAATAAATAAAATCAATTTTAAAAATTCAAGTTTATTGTGTAGCTCAGCCTTCCCCAACTTGTTTACCCTGAGAAATCTTTGAAATAATGTTCACCTCTTGCATAAATATTATTATCTACAGGTTAAAGGAAGCTTTTTTTCCCCAATCACAATTTCTCTTAAAAATCCGAGCAACCTCTCACTCTCACAGATCCTAGGGTTCCAGGTTGAGAAATGTTGGTATAGCTTTGCCTTGCTTCTGTTCAGATGATCATAAACATTGCCATCTTCATCCATGGGGGATGCTCACCTGGAACAACTTTTGTGATTTTTTTTGCCAAGGGATTGTTTAAGAGCCATTAGCCTGGTTCCTTTGCAGTTCAAGTGAACTTCATCCCTTCTATAAACAGCTGATTTACCCCAAAACATCTCCCAGTGCCTAAAAAAATTCCAAAACCAGCAACATTATCTCATCTCTACATTAGGCTCTGCCTATTTAAACAAGTCTCAGTCTGAGTGAAACTGGTAACATTTCAGAGAAACCTAGATTGGAGGTCTTGGATTTTATCTATTTAGTGGCCTAAATTTTGAATCCAAGGCTACAGGAATATATTCCCCCATGTCACTGGTACCAATATGCACCATGACTGTTGTTTCCTCACCACCACCCTCCACAAACATGTATAAAAAAGTTTGGCAACAATCATTGTAACAAACTTTGCAGTCAGGCAGGTAGATAGATCACCAAGTTCTATAAAAGAATCTATTCATAATATGTGGGTTTGCATTAGATCAGACTTTTACCAGGCATAAGGGCCAATTTTCTAGTTGGAGACAATCTAGGGGCTTCACAAATTACCATAATATCCATAAGAAAAACCCCAAACAAATTACTGGAAGTGCCTAGAAATCTACTTCTGGTTTTGAAAAGTTGTTGTGTGCCTTGGAGTCATTTTCAGCCCTAAGGTGAACTCATCCTAGGGGTTCCTTGGCAAGATGTAGTCCAAGGAGATTTGCTGCCTTCTGAGGATAAGAGAGTGTGAGTTGCCCAAAGTCAACTACTGGGTTTCCATGGCAGCATAGGGATTCAAATTCTGATGCCCCAGAGTCCTAGCCCAATATTCAAACCATGACACCACACTGGTTCTTAACAGCACACTGGATTTTAACACCATGCTGACTCTGGAAAAGTTGGAGGGTTAATGTCAAAAAAATCAGGGTGCCTGCAATCCATTTAAATGTGAGCTGCTGCCGCTGGAGGGTTCAAAGGCAGAAAAAGAGTGGCCTAGGAGTGGTCAGATGTGGAGGGCTACAAAAAACAGCCGGGGGGTCATTTTGCCCATTCCTACATGAGATACACACACAAATGGAAGTCGCATGTCATCCAAGTGTGACTAGAAAACAAGTTACTTAAGTACACACACAGAGAGAGGGGTGTAGCTTTCTTACAGGCCATATATGCTTCTATCTTGGTGCATCTACTCTCACTCTCTTCCGTCCAACTGGTTGAGCTTGGGGGGAAACAGCTTTTGATATAAAACATTAATAGAAAAGAAGAAGAAAAATTCATTGAAGTGACCTCCAGCCAGAAAAAGACTGTCCACCCTGCCAAGAAGAAAATGTAATTTGATACAACTGAGCAAGGAAATGTTTTACAGCAAAATGACTTTCTACTATAAGCTTGAATAAGCAGCAACATCAAGCTGTTCAGAACTCTCACTAGTAAAGAAGAATTTGAACTATAACAAGAGAACTGCAGGAATCTTCATGTGCTATCTTAACTTTGCCACCAGGAAATGTTGCTTTGTGTGACCAATAATTTGGAATACAGAAAACATACACAAATGTGTACACAATGCTTCAGTTTCATCTACTGGAGTATATCAGAAAGAGCCGTGCCACGTCTTGCGTTCTACTTCTTTGGTTGCCACATTATTCTTCTGTTTGGTATATATATTTACACCAGTACAGGGATGTGCGTAGCAATTCTGCATTGCTGTTCATGGACAAGATTCACGTTGGGTGCTAGTGTGCAATCTGCTTAAATCCTTTAAAGATAGAGACAGAGTCAGAAAGGTGCCTCTCGTGACTGCATTTTACCTAAAGGCAAGTATTTTCATATAAATCACAAATAAGCATTAGTAACCCTATATCAATTATAGTGTCCTCAATCTTTTTTCCATAGCCTATCCCTAGGAGTTAAATCAAAAGCCAATTTAAAATCAATGAAAGCTGTATAGAGATCATCCCCAGATGGAGTTGCATATTTTTCAACTAAATGTTGAAGGATAAGATCCTGATCTATAGTTCAAAATCCACATCTAAAACCAGTTTGTTCATCATCCGATATATCATCCTGTTCTAACCAATCCAACAATTCTGAATGCAAGTGACTAGCATACAGCTTACTAATACTAATAGTTAGCAAGTTTATTGGTCTGTAATTAGCGGGATCTGAATGTTCTTTTTTATGGATTGGGATAATAATTGCCAGACCTCAGTCCTCAGAAAAAATAGCTGAATAATAAATCCAATTGAAAATCGGAGCTAAAACTGGGGCCCGCCAAGCTAAATTTGCTTTAAACAGTTGTGGAGAAATGATATTGTTTCCCTTGATCTGGTTTTAGCTATAAAATTAATTTAGACACTTCAGTGTCAGTAACAGAGGGCTGTTCAGGAAGGTTACTGCTGTCAGCTGTTATAAACCATTCAGTATCTTGATCCATAGCATAGACCTTCTGGAAGTAGGGTTCCCAGGAAGATTCTGGAATATTACAATCAATCCTAGGGGCAAAGTTATGGAGATTAACTGCTACCATCCTCCAGATAGTAACTTAATCGTGCATCCTAGATACCATGATTAACCACTGCTTTTTCCCCCTGAGCCTGCTTCTTTTTCTCCTTGAAATGTTGTACCTCCTTTTCAAAAGAAACCAGTCTTCAGGCAGGATATTGGGTTCTGTCCACTATATGACCTATATCTTACAATTAGAGAATTCTTCATAGCAACACATTTCTGATCAAACCAAGATTTGGAATTGTGATATGTAATGTGTGTTCTGTTTAATGATTAAATTGATGTTGTAAGGACTCAATCAACATCTGGAACAGATCCATAGCTTCACTTGGAGTATCTGCTGCTAGTATGGAAAAACATAAGAAAAAATGAGTCTCTGAATGAAGAACCTCACTTACAGATTTATCTAGCTCTTCAAGCCATTTAATGTGGGATGGTATTATGTCTGTTAACATATTTAATAACAGCTTAAGATCCACATAGACATTTTGCTCAGAGCCAGTGGTAGGTAGTTGCTATCTCAGTGACATTTCACTGCAGAATTGTACAGCAAATTATAAAAAACTAAAACATAGTCAGTTTTGGACACTCCATTACTTGATAGGAAAGTAAATTCCACCTTTTTATCTCCTTCTGTGCTTCCATTCAAAATGACAAAGGCAAATTTATCTATCATGTATAAAAGGCACAGACCCTCCATCCCCAATTTTCCTTCCCTGATATCCAAAGCTCCAAGTGACATAAGTTATAAAGATGAAAAAAATATTTTAATTATATTTTTATTCAATGTTTTAAATATATATTAAGAATTACAAAACTTATAAGAAAGAAAAGACATAGAAACAAATGAAGGGGGGGAATGAAAAAGAGAAGAAAAAGATGACTTCCAATCTTCCGGTTAATGGTTATATATGTTATTATCTACAGGTTAACTCTCTAATATTATGACAAATTCCTTTCTCTCAATAACCTATTTTTGTAATCATCAAAACCAAAAGTTACTGTCATTTTCTTTTCTATAAGAAATGTCAGTAGTGACCTTTCTCTAATCAAACAAGACAGTTTATCCATTTCTGCTAAGTCTGTTAACTTCAACAACTACTCCTCTATAGTACATAATGCTGAACTCCTCCATCTTCATACATACAATAGTCTTGATACTATGGTCATATACTGAAGTAGTCTTCCATGGGCCTTCTCCAACTATACATCCAACAGTCCCAAAAGAAACTATTCCAGTTTCAATTGATTATTAATCTTTAAAATCCTCTACATCAACAATAAACTCCATATGTATCTGAATCTATTTTTTTTTAGCTCTTTCAAATATTCACCACATTTGATAAAATGTCCCTCCGTGTTGCTTGCATTTCCAACATCTTTATAAATTCTGGACAATTTCTCTGGCATCATATACCACTGGGACATCATCTTATAAAAATTCTCTTTAAGATCATAACATAATGTACATTTCAATCCCTTTGATCACATATTTTCCCATTGGACCATCTTAGTTCGTTTTATCATACATTTTTGACTTGTTCTTCTTCCAATTTAAATTTCAACAAAGGTTTATATATTTTGCCAATTACATGTTCATCATTTGTACACAATTGCACTTCAAATTCTGAATTATTTTATTCAAAACCATACATCTTTCCAATAACTGCAAGAAAACAATTGAAAATTGTGTCCCTCTCCTTCTAACTGCTCTCTTGGTTTAATTCTGTATTCCCCTTGACACAACTCCAGGAGATCTTGGAACATTAGCCATCTATCTTTGCCAGGTTTTTTTCCTCCTCTATAAAAAGCTTTCAGTGCTGAGACCCATAACAGCATTTTTGTGCACAGCCTGAGTTTATATCTATTCCATATTCTCAATAGGGCACATCCCACAAAATTACTTTTTAAATCTATATTAACTTTAAGATGAGAAAGTTATTAATGAAGAAGACCACACAAACTAGGAGAGACTGCAGCAGTTTGCTTTTGCCTAAGCCTACTGAGAAGGGCAATATTCTGTCCTTCTATGCCGCTTCTCTCTGCTAAATTAGGTGCAAACTACTTATGCATTTTCAACTCAGTTTGCAGCAACTGAAGTAAGGTAACAACTAAGGGGTAAGAACGGGAGATGAAAGAAAGCAGGACACTTTAAGACAGCTGATCAAATGTGATGATTAATCAGAATTGTCCCTGCCAAACTGGGACAGTTGGAGGGCATGGCCCATTTAGACCACATCCATCATGGAAGAATCAGATAATTCAATCATTAGTCCTATGTTGCAGAATGGAACAAAAGCATGGATATGCAGTCTGAAATTAGTGTTCACCTTGACACACCTGTCTTCTCTAGATTCAATCCTGTAGTTTTGTGTATGAACTTCTTGATTCCTCTAGCATGTCAAACAGTCCTATGTGCAAAAATGGCAGGTAAAAATCATTGTGTAGCTATTCTCTGCCTGTCTCTTACCTGTAGAATGTCTGACCCTCAGGAATTCAAAGTACACATCAGTTTCGGTGTAATAATTACTGATTCCAAGACTTTTAACTGGCAAGCTTTTGATCATTAGCCCAACTTTCGCTATCTCCTTCCTAGATTGTCCTTGCCTGTTCTCTATTTTCTTCTCACAGTTTATTATAAGATTCTTGGCAAAGCCTGTCTTTAGATTTATTTATTGTGCATCACTTACAGATGAAAATGTTTTGGAAACATAGTAATAAGTATTGCAATATTTCAAAATGAGGTTAATTTGTCATGCTTTATTCTACCCTTCCATAGTTATTCCATTGTTCAGACAGTTGGAAGAAATGTGCCATGACTTTTATTTATTTTTTGGTCTCTGCCATGGCCATTCTGGATAAGAGATTCTGAAAGCCATAGTCCAAAAATGTAACTTTTCCAAGAACTGTTTAAGAATTGTTATTATTGCTAACTCCTCTGTTCTTTGTCATGATGTTAAACATAACATTAGATACTGTTGATACTAGTGCTGAGGTCTCTGGCACTGTGTATTTCCCCTGTAGTTTATACTTCTCCATTATAGTGGCAAGAAATGCTAGAAATGGTTTTCAAAGTCTCCTGAGGAAACATAATAGATTTCAGCAAAATGCTCAAGTCAAGGCCTGTAGGAATCAGCCTTAATTTTTTCCACATGGAAAAAGGACCCAATGCATTTCATTGAATGTCATTGGCACCTGCAGGCTGTTGTTGTCATTTTTAAGAACACTGCAGTCTACTCTAAGTAAGTTCATAATCACCTTTAAAAGCTAAGTAATCTGTGCCACCAATGTATTAAAATATATGATAACAAATGCAGTCAGCATTTTCCATACCATATGCTTGTAAATGTTATTCTACAGGGAACCAATTAAAACTATGGAAAACTTGAAACGCAAACATATGGAGCGAGACAGAGCAACTTATCTTGTCACTGTGCTGCTTGCTCAGTACACTGATATGGGAACAGATAACACTGTATTATGGGACAATTAATTGCCAGTTTAATTAAAGTGCATTTAAAATCAATGTACAGCCCCAGTCTAGAACTGTAATTCTCATTTCACTGTTTCATGGACCACAGCTGTCCTACCATCAACATTTTAATGGGCTGCTGCAACTGAGGGCTAGTAGTTGTATGATATATCTTTCCTCCTATCCATTTTTGTTCCTTTCGCTAGCAGACCATCTCACTTTTGAATAAAGGAAGAGGGGGATGCTTTCCAGTCTATAAGATGCTACAGGAGAACTGAAGCTTGCATGTCAAATTAAAGTTGATGTAAAATGTTACAACTGCTAAGTAACAGAAATCAATAATATTTTATGGAAGTGTGGAGAGTATAACAACTGGGAGATGCAGCTATCATGCTGTTGGGAAGTATGGGCCATAACAGCAGGTCTCCCAGCAGAATCCTTTGGGGGGTTTGGGTTGTATTTCTGTGTCGTTTCTGTGGAACAAGTTGGGTTAGCTATTTGAGATCTGATAACAGCAGCAGTGCTGAGAAATGTTCCCTATGGGACATCATTGCAATCAAAATCCCATCAAGCTGCTTTCCGAACTGTAGGAGAAAAATACAATAATGCAATTCCCATATTTTCCATCACTTATCCACAAGCAGAAGAATATATTGTGAGAGCTAAGGTTTTACTTAAATGACCCCTCTCTCAGAACTGCAGTTGCATTCAAATCAAGACATACATGTGGCGGGATTTTCTTGGAAGAAGGGAAGAGGTAGATAAGTCACAGGATGTACACCATGTTGTGTGTTCCCTGCCCACACTTCACATCATTGGCTGTCAGTGACAGGCTTGAGTAAACAACACAGGTGAGTAAGTGTTACTGAAATAATGCACCCCAAAATTCTGGATGTCCCAACAAAGGCATTTGATGTAGAGGTTGATGAAGGCTGGCAACTGTCTCCCAGAGGACATTTTCATCAGCCAAACCTGGATGCAGAATGACCTGTCGGGAGATATTTAATACTGTCTGAATTTAAAATAGTATTAAAGACTAATCTCTTCTGGCAGTTCTACCCAGTCATTTTTAAACTATGAATTTTAAATTGGGACATTTTAATTTTATTGTTGTTGTGTGCCTTCAAATCATTTTCAAATTACAGTGACCCTAAGGTGAAGCTATCACTGAGGGGTTTTTTTGGCAGAATTTGTTCAGAGGGGGTTTGCCTTTGCCTTCCTCTGAGGATGATGAAAGATTTTTACTTGCCCAAGGTCACCCAGTGGGTTTTATTGTTGAGTGGGGAATCAAAACCTGGTCTCCAGAGTCGCAGTCCAATACTGAAACTGCTACGCCATGCTGGGCTCTCATTGTAATTTTATGCTGGATTATTTTTATGTGTTCCATGTTTCTGTGTTTAACTTAATGTGTTTAAATGGTTTAATCTGTTTTAATCTATGTTGTATCCTACCTCAAGCCTTTGAGACAGAGGGGAAGAAATAAAATCTTCTATTAGTAGTAGTAGAAGAAGAAGTAGTAGTATTTAGCATGTGTGATAACCTGGATCACTGTGGAACCTCAAACTGCACAATCCACAAGGTTGACCATTAATCCCCAAGATCCATCTTTTGGTGCCAACCATCCAAACAGAAGCAGAAGCACTGCAAACCAGTAGTCCTCACCCTTAACCCATATGGTCACCTCCCAAAGATAATATGGTTGATGGTACTGAAAGCTGTTGGGAGACTATGGGGAACCAATAGGGTCACACACCTGCATCGCTCTTCTGATGCAGGCCATCTTACAGGCCTAAACTGAAATGGATCCAGAAAATTAGTTTCATCCAAGAACAGACAGTCACCTGTTCAAGGACCTCATCCAGGAAAGGGCCATTTGTTCTTGATCTAAAATTATGAAAACATTTATTGGTGCATGATGAGGGTGGGGTAGTACTGAGGCGGGACCATCTCCTTTTGTAAGAAGGCATTAACCACCTCTCAGGCCCAGCTGAATGCCCTCTCTCTACGGATTTTAATATACCATGAAGGCTCATTCATTAGATCCATGTGCTTTCCTGTCATGTATATTAGTCAGAAGCCTTCTTCATTAAAGTCTTCTTCATAAAGGTCTTCTTTAATGTCACCTTAACTAAGGTTCATCTGAACCTAGTGTATGATAATCCTGAAAAAGTCAGATGGTGGGTTTTGTTTTCTTTTTGTAATGAGTCACAAAATAATGTTCTCTTGAATGTTGCCAATCTTCTAAAGTCGGAACCTATCCATTCTTTAAGCCAGATGTTCACTCCAATAAATTGTTCATTCTTCATTAGTTTGCAGAGGGCTACATATCATGGGTTCTTCTCATGATGACTGGGTCTGCAGTAGCCAACATTCCTTTTCAGTTTCCTTCAGTTAAACTCCTGCACTCCTGTCTTTCCCTGGCTTCCACTCCACCATAAGCATCTGAAGAACTAGACTAAAGGGGTTGAACAGACAGGCCAAAATAAAGCTGCTTCGGGTCACTTTGGAAGTATGCTTTTTCAATGATGCATGCATGCATCCTAAGAGGCTGGAAGCCATGCCAAAGCCATGCTCCAGTCCTAAGCACTGGAGTGCAGCTTTGGAGCAGCTTCTCACCTCTTAAAATGCATGTGTGTCATTTAAACAGCATACCTCCAAAGTGACCTGAAGCAACTTTATTTTGGCCTGTCTGTTCAGGCCCTAAAGTCTACAAAAGCTCATGCCACAAACTTCTTTCTTTTTTCTTTTTTCAGTTAGCCTCAAAGGTGTTACAAAATCTCTATACATATTAATTCTACACATTAACACACTTATATCTTTAAATTCTGTCACTTATGAAATAAGTTATCCTCAAAATCCCCATCCTAAAGTCCTAGCTCTACAAGCTGCCTATCCAGAGAGATTTTTCATTAAAGCCAGAACCTGAAGAATAAGAAAACTACTACATTTCATTATTTTTAAGAGTGCAAAAAAAATAGAAATTAGCCATCCTAAGTAAACCAAAACTGCCATATATCCTCTTTAACATATCAGACCTTAATCATTAATTTCTATTCTCTATGTCTCTTAGTTCATAGTTTGTGAACATACAAACAGCCCCGCTTGATCTAATCAAAGGACAATCTAATCTAGCACACTTCATCCAGATGTCTCTGGGAAACCTACAAAACTGACATTAAAGCAAGAGCCATTATTGAGTCCAAAAACGGGAGGCTTGTGGTAACAGAAGATGGAAGCTTCCTTCAGCTAGCATGGCTAATGGCTGGTAGCAAGGAAAGCTAAGAGTTTATGGGACTTATTGTCAGGAAATCACTCATAGACATTTTGAATAAAAAGCACTCAGAAATGTTGCATGACTTTTACAAAACAAGCATGACAATATGATGTGCTTCAAAAGCCATTTTATATATAGCTTTCTAGGCATCTCAGGCAATCATGCCTGGACTCTTTATTCTGAAGGTTAGGACATTTTATATTTCATGATAAATGATCTTTCAGTTGCAAGTATAAGATAAGGGTGACACCCAGTCACTTTTTGTGTATATTACAGCTGCATAGCACTCCCAGCACAAAGTAATATCCTTCAGACATTATTTCCTGTTAAAAGTGGCAGTCAACTGACCTTAAACGAATTATCAATTGCCTCTGACATACCTATTAATGAAATCCTCATTAATTTCCAAGTCTGGAAAAACATAAGATTATATTTAAAAACAACTGAATGGAAAATGGAACAAGTCACTCCACTCTGTTGTGAAGGATGTCTATTGCACACTTATTCCAACACACCACTTGATGTGGCTTATTGACATAAACAATGAAAATTGCCACAGGGAGTAGTCGTATTACTTATGGTCTACATTTTTCCAGTATTATTTACACTAGAAGATCCAGCCATATTTGAAGGGAAATAGTGTTAAACAACTATATATTTGTGTTAAAAAATATTACTAAGGTAAGATACAAGTTTACAACATTACGAATGGTGTAGGGACAAGGCATGGAAAAGTTACATTTTGGACTATGACACAGGATCCTCCAGGCAGCACAGAGAGAGAACAGAGGTCATGCTGCTTGAGAGATTCAAGCAGTTCTAGTCCAAAACTAACATTTCCAAGCCTGTAACAGAACAGAAATCTCCAGTTGTCTCATTCTCTCCTGATATTGTAGCAAAGCCTTATCCAATGACATTGTCACCAGTAGACAATCAAAAGAAAGCATCTTACCACACAATAATAATAATAATAATTTGTTTTATTTATATACCGCTATTCCAAAGATCATAGCGGTGAACAGCAAGTAAGCTAATTAGCAAGTAAGCTAATTTCCTTCTAGAATTTCCTTCTAGAATTCACTGGCACAAAATGTGGTCCTAGGTCCTGGTTTTGGGTTAATTTAAAAGGGTTTCATACTATATTCTGTAACAACTCATTTTGACTTTCCACTTTAAGGGCAAAAATATTCTACCCAAAATCAGAACTGAAGCAACACAGAAAGTACTGTACAGATAGATACTTTTGCTGTCCACAGCTGAGTCAAGTGCTGTTTTCAAAGGCAGTAACTAAATACAATGGAAGGAAAGCAGAGAAGAACATCAGTCAAATCATTCCTGATGAATGTCTAAAAGAAGTTAGAGAGCATGTAAAAATGTTTCTTTGAGATTGGCATTCTACTCAATTATTTCATAGAATCATAGAGTTGGAAGAGACCGCAAGGGCCATCCAGTCCAACCCCCTGCCATGCAGGAAATCTAAATCAAAGCATCCCCGACAGATGGCCATCCAGCCTCTGTTTGAAGACCTCCAAGGAAGGAGACTCCACTACACTCTGAGGAAGTTTGTTCCACTGTCCAACAGCCCTTACTGTCAGGAAGTTCCTCCTAATGTTGAGGCGGAATCTCTTTTCCTGCTCAGGAGGACAGAGATGGATAATGATGCTGAACTCTAGAACAATGTACTCCTCCTCTTTAAAGCATGCCAGGAAAAAAGAACAATAGGCTACCAGTAGATTTCAATTTAAAAGCAAAATGCTGGGTTCAGGTTGATACCCCTGAATTAGTAGGGTCCTATTAAGTGGAAAACTGCCCTTCGAGAAATGACCTACTGTTGTTGAGGGGCAAGCAATGACAGCATGTCTACATAATATTGCATTCTTGATTCTGCAGACTGCAAAACAATCAGATAAGATCAAGCCTGCTCAGACCAGTGTACAATAAATGGAATATCACAGCTAGAATATGAAATAAATGTGCACTCAGCAAATACAAAGATGAAATTCTTCTCCACTACGAAGACTTCACGTTCTTATTGGGTTTGCAAAATTACTCTGGTTGCAAAGCCAAGGCAGAATAAGACTACACAGTACTCACCATTACAGTACAATGCAGAGCCATTAAGCCCCTTAAGTCAATAGACAATAGATTTGAAAAAGAGCCCAGAGCTCTTATGGTAGAATAATCAATAATGTACACTGTAAAATCCCTGTGCAGAATCCACTGAGTGCTGTCTTTTGAAGTTATAGCCCAAACTGCAAGAAGGGGAAGGCCAATGTTAATTTCCCCCACTTAACCACTGCATCATAGCAAAAACTGGAAGTGCATTATAGTTTCATATTTCTTAGTGCTTAGCAGCAAATCTATAATGGCCACCAATTGTTGTCCATCCTTACTTTCTCAAAAGTGTAGCTGTAAAATATACAGACGTATGAATATCCCATTGTTTTCTCAATTAGATGGTGGATGCTGCAGGCATATCTGCCATGCAGAATGTAAGGCAATGAGGAAATAGGCTGCTTAGAGCCAACAGGTTTGGCTTGCCTTCCCTCTCCAGCACCATGGAAGAAGTACAACCACTAGTATAATGCACCAACAGGATTCCAGCTTACAGATGATACAGCCTTGTATCCCCATTTGGGGGGGGGGGGGGTTGTTGGGGTGGGGGTGGGTAGTGGGTATAAATAAAGGTAACAACTACAACAGAGATTCAGCACCTCTGGGGGGAAAAGCAACTAGGTTCCAGTGGGGATACGTGCTCTGAGAGCAGTTCCAAATGGACAAAACATCTCAATAAATTTGCCATAAACAGAATCACAATAACACAATAACAATAATAAAAAGTGACAATAGTTGGAACTTGCTGCATTATCCAATACTACATCACTGAATCCTAATCAGTAATGGTTCAAAACTCCAGTCAGTCAAGGACTGTAAACCCAGGAAATGATGATGATGAGAGCAGTAGCAGCAAGTACGTAGGTAGGTAGGTAGGTAGATAGATGAGAGATAGATAGGAATTCAGTCTGGATGTAGATCGGTAGTTTTATGAGATATTTAACATTCACTGACAGAGAGCTCTGGTGCCATAACAAACTACAAAACCCAGGATTCTGTAGCATTGAGCCATGGCAGTTAAAGCAGTAACAAACTGCATTGTTTCTGCAGTGCAGATTAAACCTAAGTAATAATACAATAGGATTTTGAAACCACTAAACTAAAACATACTTGGCTTGATTACAGCAACATTACAATGACTGCTGGAGTTGTTTGTAGATTACACTTCATCTGAGCATACATTTCCGGTTTATGACTAATCCTGAACAAAGTGCATTCAGGTCGATTTTGCCCTTGTGCTTTCATGCTGGTCCTACTTGGGTAATTATTAACTGAGTGATAACTAAGATACTAAGACACAAAGCACCACGTTCATCTCCTGAGCAAAATTGTCAAATAAAAGGGTGACCTTTTCTGACAGCCTTTCACAGAATCATTTCCTCTACTGTGCTCTCAATACTGAGATAGTGCATCTCATTTTCATTTTTTCATTTTAAGACATTCACTGCCATCCTGAGCTGCAGGAAAGCACAGATGAATTACAAATGTTGGGTTGAATCCATAGAAGAGCAAGTAGAGTTCTGCACATAAAGTATATTAACCTATTACTGTTCCATCCCCAGAAAATCTACTTTTCAGGGTTAGGAAACCCATTTGAATGGTGTGGGAGAAGGTAAATGGGTTGCATCAGAATACAGGTTCACTGTGCATGAACATAGGCAACCTTCCATTGTGTCAATCCACTAACATAAACAATCTTTCAAGCAAATACTTACAATATTGTACTTTTTGAAATAATAGAGTCAAGGGTAGAAGTGGGGGAAGCACAGCTGGTAGTCTGCATGAGGTCCCACAGGGGATGCTCTGTGGCATCCCAATCTTTCCTGACCCACCAAGCCCGCCCAAAAAAACTTGGCAGTGCTAAAATCTCCCTAAACAGAATTTTTAAAATAGACCAAAATACTCAGTTGCCATTCCAGAAGCCCTCCAAGAAATACACTTTGACTCTTGATACTCTCCAACCGTCAGCACCACTGGAAATCTCTAGAAATCTAAACACTCCCAGGTTGAAATTCTAAGCTGATTTTCAGACAGCCCATGATGGTCTACAAGGATAAGAATTGGTTCCCATGCCTGTCCTACTTGCCAAACTGTGCTTTACAGAGAAAATGTAGTTGCTACCTAGTTTAAAGTACCATCTTGTTTGGCCTTCAGAAAGTGAGTGAATTGGGTTACAGATACAGCTCCACTTTGTCCAGCTGATGAAAGTAAAAACTTTTATTGTCAGAATGACTTTAATAGATTATATCACAAGGCACTAGTGTGGTTTTTTCATCTCTCTGAGGTGTGTAAGTAGAATTTATAATTTAGAAAGTAGAAGCTGACAAATATTTGATGTGAAGCTTAGATTTAGCATAGATTCACACAGTCCAAATTCAGGTTTGAGTATTTATCAAAAGATGAGAATGCAAATTTGAAATGAACCATAAAGGGAAACTCTACATGCTTCTGGGTTCCATTTGAGGAATGTTAAAATGGAAAGGCTCGCCATTACAGTGAATACTTTGCTCCTGAAAATGATCATATTCATACCCTTAAATGCTACTGAGTAACAAAGTGTGGTTTTCATGCACAGAAAGAAAAATTCTTTAGCCAGTTTGCATGAGCACAGATGCCTCACCTCGAAAAGAGGAATCATTCTCTTATTGTGTGATTCTGCACAACTATTATGCAATGTGCATTTATTGGCATTCAACCATTGGATAATTTCATTACAAAATGACACATCATTCTATATTTTAAACAAGATGAGAACATAAAACAATGTTATGCTTTGATTTGTAGCTTTGTATCTACACAGCAGTATAGCCATTGTTTCCAGCTTCTCATTCCTTGTAGTCCACTTGGCCTCTTCATCCAACACAGTAGACAATAGGTAAAGGGAAATAAAAACTCACACCCTACCTAAAACGTATTTTAATGCTCACTCAATTCTTTATTTTTAGGCTTTCGTGACTGCGAGATAAAGCAAAGACAGATTTTTAGTACCGTTTCATACACCATACAACAAGCATCTGAAGTTTAGGTTCTAACATTTTCTCTCCCCATTTTCACATTGAATTGGTTTAGGTTGCATTTGGTTTTGATGGGTGAAATTGCTTTTATTTACTTAAACTGGGAGTTTATTCTACTTAATACTTTTTATTAATTTATTAAGCATTATCCAGTTCTGTTTATGTTTTTTTTAAGCAGTCTCTAGGCTTTTGGTTGAAAAAAGGAGGGAGAGAGGTAGATTGTACAAATAATAAAATAAAAAAGCTGGGATGTATGTTGACATTAAATAAAACACAGTGGTGCAACCTGGCTCTTTTCCCAGGAATTTCCTTCAGTGTGGCTTTTTGTCCAGGAGCATCTTTTCTTATCAAGAGTGTCATTTAGTCAACTTCTACAGGAGCCAGCTCTACTGTTAGTCAAAATGTGGTGACACTTTCAGGTGGTCATGTATGTGGGATGAAAGGCAGTGACTGAGCAGCAGCAAGGTTCTGGATGGCATGGTATGTCCTCTACTTCCTAAGACATCCTCTTCACCTTAGGTGCCCTCAGAAGATGCTGTATTATTGCCAATGATGAAATAAGATTCAACTGATAGCATGGTCAGCTTCTCTACTTGGAACTGGGTGTAGATCATCTTATTTTTCCCCTTAACGCCAACAAGCCATCCCACTACAAGAGACATCTCCAACTTTGTCATAAGGGAACTGCCTCCTGTACTCAAGGAAGCTCTTTTCGATAACTCCCTTATCTTGGGTCCTAAGTCAGTTTACTTCCTGTTCCTATGTAATTGCTAGCATACAAAAAGACATATAATGCTGAAATTTACAGAAATATTACTAGGGTTAACCCTTGCAATACCATAATTGCATACAATTTCTCTTTTAATTCTGCAGTGGGGAAACATATCTGCTAATGATCAGCTTGGTTCTAAGCAGAGTTTGTTTCTGCTGCAGTTGCAGCAACAGCTTGCACTTACTGTGTTAGTATTTTATTATGGTTTATATATGTGTGTTTTTTAAATGTGTTTAACTTGCATTTTTTAAAACAGAATTGGGATTTTATTATTTTTTTAAAAAAAAGTTTTGCAGTAATGGTTTTAGTGCTAGTTTGTTTAAAACAGCTGTAAGCCATTTTTGAATCCTGTATTGAGAGACTGTGGGAAATTAATTAAATGATTAAATAAACAGCCAAAGTAATATTTTTGGCAGAGCAAAATCTTCTCACTGTTCCAATACCTTTCTGCCAGTGCAAACATTACTGTGCTACGTGGGTGAGACACTATCTAAAATGTTATACTAAATCCATAAATAGGCCTGTCCCTGCTATGAACCTAATGCAGAATTCTCCCTCTATGTAAGTGTCATGTCTTCGTAATACTACAGTAACAAATTTACTGCTGGAACAAGAGCAGGATGAGTATCTTTGCACGTGTGCTGAGAACACAGCATCTTACATTGCACAGTTGTTGTTGCTGCTGCTGCTGTTGTCTTTATCTTTATTTATATCCCACCTTTTTGATAACCAGAGATGCATCTATACTGTAGAAATAATGCAGTTTGACACCACTTTATTTTATTTATGGTATCTATACCCCACCCTTCAGCCCTAAAGGCTCTCAGAGCGGCTTACAATTATTATTAATTTAACTGCCATGGCTCCATATTACAGAATCCTGGGTTTTGTACTTCTTGGGAGTCACCAGCAGTCTTTGGCAAAGAAGACAAAAAATCTTACAAAATTACAAATCCCAGGATTCCATGGGACTGAGTGATACCATTTAAAGTGCTGTTGAACTGCACTTTAAGGCAGTTATTAAACTAATTCTCTTTTAAACAACTGAAATTAGTTCAACAAGTGAGTTGTTAATTTAATATGAATCAACACATTAAGGGGTTATACTCAGGGTTAAAAATCAAGGAGTAAGCTCAAAGCGGCATGCTTCTACATCTTTGAAGAGCCTTATATGTTTGTACAATCCATGAAAAACCAGGCCCAACAAGCAACACTAAATATAGGGACAGACATACAAGCAGAATGGGCCAAGACTGTCACATCAAGCAATTTTCATAATTTTCTCAGTTACAGAAGAGGGAAAGCCAGGTTTCTCAACTCCCTGCTGGTAATACCCTATTAGGAAACATATTACAGCATTTTACATAATGAATTGACTGTCAGTCATGACTACCATGCCAAGTGTAATTAAAATGAAATTAGGTCAACAAATACATATGCCAGTCGTGTATATTCTCATTGGACTTTTGAAAGGATTTATCATACACATATAAGGTCCAAAATCCAATTATTAATGAGGTGTGAGATATGTTTATATCACTACTACCCTGATTATTCTGGGTACTTTCATTGGACTTTTAAAGAACTTGTCATAAACATATAAGGGCCAAAATAAAATTAAATACAGGTTGAGTCTCCTTCATCCAAAATGTTTGGAATCAGAAGTCTTTTGGATTTCAGGTTGCTTCTTTTCAGATTTTGAAGTGTGTGTGTGTGTGTGTATAGAGAGAAAAATATCTTGAAGATAGGACCAAATTTAAACATGAAATTCATTTATGTTTTGTATATATCTTATACACATAGCCTGAAGGTAATTTTATATGTAATATTTTTAATTATTTTGTGCACGAAACCAAGTTTGTGTACACTGAACCATCCAAAAGAAAAGTTGTCACTATCTTAGCTACCTATGTTGATATCTTTGGATTTTGGAGTATTTTGGATTTCAGAATTCCAGGTAAGGGATATTCTACCTCTGTGTGTTTTGTGTCTGTGTGTTTTATATATAGTATTAATGCCTTTATTATTTTGAGCCATTCTATTAATGAGTGATATAAAAAATCACCTTTTAGTACAAAAGAATGTGGACCTTAATATAAGACTTATTATTACGTCTCTTTACATGATATCATTACACAGCAAATGAACATGCTGTCCTTTCAAGCAAGTATTCCCTACATTTCTGCTCACTTTTTCCCCTTTAAGGTCTAAGTAGAAATGGTTAAGATAATAGCTCTGAAAAAGAAATCTCTTTAATCTAAATTTGGTTTTCTGCTGCAACTATATAAAAATCACAGGTAGTGTAAACTGCTATGTTTTTCTCCATTCAGTAATAAATCACTGCACAATAAAACTGTCTATTAAAACAGAAGACTCTGACTTAAAAATGATGGTTAGTTGCCTAATTAAAAGCTGCTCATCAATCATAATACAAATAAACACACACACTTTCCCTCAAATGTATCAGAACTGTGCAGGTGGCAGCAACATTTAAATACAGCTGTTCCCAGGATCAATTCTGGGCTGAGAAATTTGTCTAAGGATTCAGACAAAAATATTTTCACGCTGAATATTTACAGTCTGGTATTTCTTGGAATAATAAAATGTCATATTTAAAACATTATTTTTACAAACATAGTCTAGATCTTACCACTGCCACTTTCCAGCCAACAAAATTTTATAAATATTCTTTCTTGAACACAACATTTTTTTTTATTTGAGGTTTTAAATGAGCCTCTCAGACAGTGCTGGTTACTTATAATTAGTTTTCACTTCTAATGGCCTGATGGTATCTAAAGCTATCCAGTTTTGAAATTAAATTATTCTTCTTGCTATAAGTTCAACTGACCGAACACTCCCTTTTGTTGCAAGATTCAACTGTATGTCCATGAGTTCATCTGCGTGGTAGAAATAATGCAGTTTGACTCCACTTTAACCGCCACGGGTCCAGCTACAGTATCCTGGCATTTGTAGTTTTGTGAGTCACCAGCACTCTGCCAGAGACTAAAGACCTTGTAAAACTGCAGATCCCAGGATACCATAGCATGGAATAGCACTTAAAGTAGTGTCAAACTCCATTGCACCGCAAATGCATTTCAAATTCATTTCAGATGCAAGACTTCAACTTTTTAACTCTATAACTATGATCTCATTCACACTACTTAATAAACTGTTTTTTGAGTCTGAGTCGAATGGATGAAGCGATTTAGCGCTGAATAGATGTTCACACTATTCAAACTGCGATCAAATCTGCCCATTTCAGTTTACTCCACTTCACATTCACATTCATCAATAGGATCGAATCAAAATGGAGTTGTGTCATGGGGTGACCGTGCCACAGGGAACCGAAACCAAGTGACAGCATATTCACATTTGCACTGAAGCGATTCATTTTTAAAAGATGTGGGGAATGCAGTGGATTGGGAAGAACTGGTTTAGATGGGTTTTGTGCTGCTGCCCCCCCCCCCCCAGAAACCACATCAGAAATTTGGCTCAAGTGTAAACAAGGACCAATTAAACTGCTTTACACTGGTTTGAAAACCAGTTTATTATGTAGTGTGAGTGAATGAGGCCTATGTTCATTATGTAAAAATAGTTATGTATATAATTTTTTTACCTTACGGTTTCTTGACTGCAATAAAGGCTTGATTGGTTGACTGATGGAAGAACATCGAAAATTACAGTGCATTTTACTTTCTTTCACAGTTTGTCAAACCTACAACTATTCCAAAAAACATAGGACAAATGTAGCTTGGAAAGCTCCTAAAAGAGCCTGTCAGCAAATCTACAAACACAGATATCACTTTTGATATTTCAGTGTGATATTTCAGGGCTTATCCATAAAGTCATGGAAAGTATTTAGACTTTCTAGTTCTTTTTGTTTTGATTTTACCAGCATATTCTCCAGGGATGATTCAAGTGCTTTCTTGAAATATCCCAGGTTTCCCTCCCTTCCTGCTCCCTCGTGTTCTTCCTCCATCCCCACTCATTGATCAGAAGCCACATCTAGACTCTGGCAATGGTTCACAGATTGATTTTAAGCAGTTATTATTATCAGGAGCTGGAGTGCAATATTATAGTTCGGCATTGGAAGCATTTTGTTTTGATGTAAACATTCTGATTTCCCTGTCTAGATCTCTGCTGGATCTGTGTCCTGGAAACAACAGCTATGTTTTAATGGCAGAGACCATCTTAATTAGTTCCATAATAATACAAATAAATTTACAGTGCTATATAAATAAAGGTTGATAATAATAATAATAATAATAATAATAATAATAATGCCAAGGAGATATATTTAATTTCAGAAAATACTGGGTTAATTTTAACTGATCTTGGAGGTAGGAATGAAAATTCCTTGAAAATGCCAGAATTTTTAGGAAATATTCAGGAAGAAGAAAATATAATGTGGATATACAAAATAAAATCAGTTTGTATAGAATCAAAACCTGGAACGTTCAAAGATTTTTTTTTCTCCTCTGGAGGAGCTTTCAGTCAAAGGACTGAAATACAGTTAGCTATTTTTACACTGATGTTCTAGTTGTACATCTGAATAGTACAACATTTTCCATCTCTTTCTCAATCTCTCTTTGTCCAACATACACACTTTCTACCAAATATCTGTTCTTCTGACTTTTTTCTTAAAGTTCAACTCTAAACATGTCTTTCCACTTTCTTCCTTGACTTTCTTCAATAATCATTCAGAGTCTACTATTTTCTGGTAGTAGGATGGTGTCATCTGCATATCTTAAATTGATCATGTTCCTTCTTTCAGTTTTCACACCTCATTCCTCCAGGTCTAATCCCATTTTACCTATGATACATTAAGCATGCAAATTAAATAAATAAGGTGATACATGAAGCCTTTCCTGGCCCCCTTGCCAATTAAAAACTATTCCATTTCTCTGTATTCTGTCCTAACAGTAGCCTCTTGCCCTGAGTAAAGGTCAGGGCAATCAAATGTTGTGGGCATGCCCATGTATTTAAGAGTGGTCCATCGTTTTTGTGATCTACATAACAGGAAAGACCAGGACATAGAAGGGCAGCCATGAAGGAACTTGACAAGATCATGAAGTGTAAAGATATATCATTGATACTAAAGTTAGGAGGTCCCATGCCCTCCTATTTCCCATTTCTATGTATGGTTGTGAAAGCTGGGCAATGAAGAAACCTGATAGGAAGAAAATCAACTCATTTGAAATGTGGTGCTGGATAACAATTCTAGAGATACTGTTGACTGCAAAAGGATAAATCAAGCCTGAACTCTCCTTAGAAGCCAAGATGACTAAACTGAGACTGTTGTACTTTAGACATATTATGAGAAGACACAACTCATTAGAGAAGAGGATGATGCTTGGAAAGGCAGAATGTAGTACGGAAAGAGGAAGTCTGTATTACAGATGGATAGATTCCATCAAGGAAGCCATAGCCCTGAATCAGCAAAGCCTAAGCAGGGCTGTTGATGACAGTGTGTTCTGAAAGTCTCTCATTCATGGGGTCGCCATAAGTCAAAGTCAACTTGGCAGCAGATAACAACACAGTATTCACTCTGTTGGACTCAATGGGCACCTGGATGAATTTTAAATGTACATCTATTCTAAAATGTCGAAACAATATATATATATATATATATATATATATATATATATAATTTGTTCTGTATGGTGCTTTATTTTTACAAATTTATGTTCAGCCTATATCCTTCTTATAATATCTACTAATTAAGAATTGCAAAAAAAAAATGCAGTGTAATTTATAAAATCCCATGGTGCCTGACAGATACAGAGAGCAGTAGTCCAGTACAGTAACTTTTCCAGGTGCTGAAGATTTTAAACATTACTTCATTCTGTAAGTATGGACGATAATATCTTGCTTCTAATTTCCAACAGTGTATATCTGAATTAAAAGTATTTTCCAGTCAACATTTCCCATAGGCTGACATAGTGAATTATATATGCACTTATGTTTCTTGTTTAGGCAGCTTCCTCTCCTTTGAAGTGTGCTCAGTTATGATATGTAAGAATCTTGGATGCTTACACTGAGATCAGAATGTCTACCCCAGTCATTTATCTTTTCTCTAGTTATTTGTAGTAGCAGTTCATAATCTGAGCAGCACAGTATCTCACCTTGCCAATTCAGTGTTTCCCTGCTTGTACCACAGACCACCACTTTACTTGGAATACTTGTCTCAACCCTATTAGATTCACATCTGACATCCAACCTTGCTGATCCTTTCCATTACATTCATGAGGGTGAACAAACTGAAACTTAATCCAGACAAGACAGGGATACAAACTCCTGATTGCACAAAAGGAGATCAGGGAACAGGGATTCATCCTGAGCTGGATGGAGTTAACACTCCCCCAGAAAATGTAGATTTGGATGTACTCTTGGATTCCACTATGAACCTGGAAGCTCAGTCTTCAGTGGTGGCCAGGAGTACATTTGCATTATTAAGGTTTGTGCCTTGAGATTTCAGTTCTGCCTATGGTGACACAGGCCTTAGTTACATCCCAAGTGGATTAATGTAACACACTCTACATGGGGCTGCCTTTGAACAGTGTTACAAACTTCAGCTGGTCCAAAACACTGCAGCCAGATTTCTAACTGGGGGGCCTGCAACCACCTCCATCTTCACCAGATTGGGGCTGCGGTGGCACCAGTCTGGCCTCTCCACAGAGCACAAAGGAGCCGAAAAAGTGGCTCCTTTTTGCACCATGGAAAGGGTGCCAGAGACACTGGAGACGCATCTTTACGGCACTTATTTGGTGCTGCATCATGGGGACACCACGCCCCAACTCCACCCCCAGGTCTGCACAGCCCCTGGGACTGGATAGAGTGAGCACACAAGTCCCTTGTTGCAACAGCACCATTGCCTGCTGGTTTCCTTCTGAGCACAATTCAAAATGCTGGTTATGCCCTTAAAGGCTTTACATGGCTAAAGTTCAGGGTATCTGAAGGACCATATTCTCTCTTGTGAACTTGCCTATGCTTTCAGATCTGCTACAGAGTCCCTTCTCTCTGTCCTACCACTCTCACAGGTACATCTGATGGAAACATGAGAAACATCCTTCTCAGTGGCTGCCCCCAGACTCTGAAGCTCTCTTCCCAGAGAGGTTAGACTGGTTCTCACCCTACTTGCTATCTGCAAAGAGGACTGATAGTTTAAGCAAGATGGGCTATGCACAATGTGCTGGGTATTCTACTTGTTATTTTTGTTTTGCTGATACATTTTTTGGCTTTCACTTTTAACTGATTTAATTACTTTTGATAGTTTAATCACTTTTTAACTTTTCTATTTTGTGAATTTTCAACTGTGTTTTTAAATCAGTTGCAACCTGCTTCGAGTTCCAAACTGAGAAGAATAAATACAAATCATCACCATCATAATTTAACAGGGCAACTAAGGAAACCAGGGCCTTCTCCATACACTTCACCTTCAGAGTTAAGTCTGGGAAACACAACCAGAGAAGAGGTATTTTCTTGTGTTGGCATTCCTACTGGGGAATTTCCACTGCAGTAGATTCACTTAGTGCTATCATAACTGCTTCATCTCTGTTTGAAATGTTTTATTGATCTATGACTCCTATTTTATAGGCATCTTTTCCTAGTATTAATATTGTAGATTTCAATTTTCATCAGCATGTAAGTTCTTTTTAAGACAGGGAACCCTATAAATAATACAGTGATGACTCAAGAAAGCCATCTTTCATGTCCTTTTTAAAATACTCCTTGTTATCTTCTAGAAAAGTCCACCATTATTTAATTTTTAAATGCACCAAAAAGTTGTACATGTGCCTCTGCTACTTACACACACACATACACACAGTCCTCCCATCCCTGACAAAGTAGGACACCTTTCCTCATCTTAGTACCATTCACATGTTTTGGATTACAATCTATCATCCCCAACCATTGGCTATAATAGCTGGTGATGATAGAAGTTGTAGTGAATGCCACCAGATTAAGGAAAGCAATCTCAGTACTTTACAATATCCCTTGAGTTTCCACCACAGTTTTTTACTTCCTGCTGATATAAGTGAATGCAGCAATTTTAGTGGAATGTGTCATTTAATGCAGTTTACCCTGTTAAGAACTTGCAGTGGATTCACTGTGATAGAACATATTCAAGAGATCTACCTGAGTATCAAAACAGAACAGCAACAACAGCAACAAAATCTGCAGGTAGCAGCAAGCATTGGAGAAAAATATCTAATATTCTTCAGATTCTTTCTGCTAACATAACCAACAAAAGTAACTAGGTGATCCAGCACACTATGCCATCTTCCATGGGAAAGTTATGGGAATCTTTGTATTAAGCAGCCTGAGCAAATCAGATATTAATATCTTTAAACGACAACAGCATATGTTTTTCCAGAAAAACTTTTAAAAGCATAATTCAACTTTTGGGTTGCTCATTTGCTGGCATACGACCATGACATAATGTTTAATGTAGACTTTGGCTCTCTTCTTCTACTCAAGGTTTAAAGATAAGAGGGTCATCAATTATGTATTTCCTTCAGTGCTTTGTCATCGCAGATTTACGACAACCATGTTCCTTTTATTTTTTTTCGCTTTTAAAAAGAAGGTAACAAAAGCAAATATATTTTCCTAACTGTAACATGAGTTACTGTAGTTACAAGGAACTGGAAACGTAATAAAGAGGGAGCACTGAGAAATCATTACAGATTTACTGTGAGATTTTAAAAAGCTGTCATAATAAGGAAGTGTGGAGGTAATGACAAGTCTGATATTTTGCCAACAGCCAAGGAGAAAAGGTGAAAATGGTAGCAGATGCTGTGTGTGTGTGTGTGTGTGTGTGTTCATATATATGTATACACACACATATATATGTATGTATATTAAAAGATACTAATAATCAGCTCTCTTAAGAAACTATTTTCATGCACAGATTATACCACCAATGGTTCCATGGGACGACCAAAAGTAGCCTTATGATTTATGGAATTAATTTTAACAATTGTTTACAGACTGAAACATTCAGAGGAATAATTTGGAAACTTTTCATAAAATGTTTCCTCAGCTTAGTTTAGTTGAAATAGCTAAAAGGAGGGGGGGGGGGGACACATTTGGCCTAGTGCCATTTCATGAACATGTGACTAACCAAGCTTTTATTGTAATATTATATGGCCACTCTAATGATAAAAAGCTGTTCCCAGAACTATATTGAGCCAAACCTCCATTTACTTCAAATCAACCAATCCTTCTGTCTTCAGATTATGGAAACTCAAGAGGCTACAGCAGAATATACACATACATGTGAAAATATACATTGTTCCTGTTTTGCACGATGCAAAATGGGTAGAACACCTTCCTTTCGATTGATGGCAAAGTTTGTCCATGGTTTGAACTCTCAGAAGCAAAAGCATAAACTGTCTAGAGTTCGATGCACAGTTGAGTGCTACAGAGTGGAAGATGACTGCTCCAAAACCTGGGAGGCTTTCCCAGAAAGTAAGACCCCATGGAGCCAGTAGTTTTGGTTTCTGAGTAAGCACACATCGAACCCCACATTTTTGGGGTGTCTGTGTTTTTCTACGATGACTGTGCCAGTGGTTGGAGGTGTTCTCCAGCCAAATCTACAGCAACTTTTTGGTGGGGAGGGAGAGAAAAGCATCATCCTATCTTTTTTTAAAAAAAGAAAGAAAATGGCCTGACCAATTGAGAAGTGGAGGATCCCAACAGCAAACCCCCAACCAAACCTCTCTGGTGCCAGCCATTGGTGCTATATCACAGTGGTCCCCAAACTCTGCTCTTCAAGGGAGTTTGGACTTCATCTCCCAGAATCACAGACTATGGATCAGCATGGCTGAGGCTTCTGGGAGCTGAAGTCCAACATAAAGGGTACAGTTGAGGGACTACTGCTGTATCCCATCCACCTTGGCTTTGGGGCTGCTCTTGCATCCCAGGCAGTGTCCCATCCCAATGCTGACCAGGCATCCTCCTTTCTCAGGACATGTCCTACATTTCAACTTTCTCTCCAGGAGGAAAATCCCACAGGGTCCTCCTTCCATTCCTGAGCCTGACTGAGAGAAGCATGAGTTGACACTCCTAGGAGTGTCCTGTCCTCCCTTGCCCCAGGGAGGTCCTCCATTTTGCAATGGTGGAGAATCCATCCCCCTGGGTGAGAAGCCTGCTTAGCAATGGCTATGGAGGTGGCAGATCCAGAGGCTGGTTCCTCCAAGGGGAAGGGGGTCTGGAAGCTTCCCCAAAGTTTCTTTCCTTTCCCCAGGGGGTCTGAGAGAGAGGCTGCTGGGGAAGCCCCCCCTCTCCTTCCTCCCTCCTTCCCTGCCTTGCTTACCAGCCTGCTCTTGCTCCGCTGCAGGAATGCCTCCATCTCAGACTCTCCTCCTGGCAGCAGCAGCTCCTGCCCAAGCCTCCGGAGGACCAGAGGGAGGACTTGCCTTCTTCCTGCCACAGGCCGGACCAGCTCCTCAGCCAATCGGAGGGACCCTCGGGCCCGGTGACGTCAGGCCAGCAATTGCTGCAACCATGGACAGCGCCCAAAAGTCAGAAGGACCCACAGAGCAGGAGGAGGAGGAGGCAGAGGTCTGCAGCAGCAGCAGCATTAGAGGAAAGCAGGAGGAGGAGGGAGGAGGAGTGGATGCACTGCAGAGACTTTCTGCTTGTAGGGGGGAGTGTCTCTCAAAGTGCATCTAATGTACAGCCAGCCCTCTTTATCCACGGATTCTTTTTATCCACGGATTCAAGCACTGGGGGAGGCTTTTTTTTAAATTTTATTTTATTTTTTAAGTGTAAATTCCAAATAGCAAACCTCACGTTTGCTAAAAACGCAGGGAAAGCGTTTTGCTATGCCATTGTAATAATTGTTTGGTAAGCGGTTAACCACTTTGAGTATAATTTTTTACAATTCGTGCAGAAAGTATGACTTGAAATCTGGCAAACTAGAGAGATGGAGAAAAGAGGAAGAAGAGGAAGCGAATTTATTTTTTGACTCTTGTTAAATATTAGCACTGAATGTTACTGCCCATGATTAGAAGAGAGAATTTCTAATGTAACAAGAATCTAGATAGTAATAATTACTGTACTATTATGTATTGCCGCTCCAGTTGTGTAACACAGAGAGGTGGGATAAAAATAAATTGTATTATTATTATTGTTTTAATATTGTTATAATAAATAAAAATTATATAACAGTAATAATAATCCGCTCTCTTAAGAAACTCTTTTCATGCACATACTCACCAATGGTTCCATGGGGCGACCAAGAGTAGCCTTATGATTTATGGAATTAATTTTAACAGCTGTTTACACACTGAAACATTCAGGGGCATAATTTGGAAACTTTGGGGAAAATGTTTCCTCAGCTTGGTTTAGTTGAAATAGACAAAAGGAGAAGAAGGAAAAAAATCATCGTATCTGGCCTAGTGCCATTTCATGAACATGTGAGTGACTGAGCTTTGATTGTAATACTATATGGCCACTGTAATGATAAAAAGATATTCCTAGAACTATATTGAGCCAAACCTCCTTGTACTTCAAATCAACAAATCCTCCTGACTTCAAAGCATCCACAGATTTTGTTATTTACCCTTGGGTGTTCCTGGAACCAAACCCCAGCGGATAACAAGGGCCACTGTAGTTTGACACAGCTTTAACTGCAGCATGGACACCTTTCCCACAAAATGCCATTCTGAGAAAGGACTCTTCACAGCAATGCTCTCTCTGGAAGGACAAGAGTGAAGGAAACACAGGGACAGTAGGAAAGGGAGGAAGCACCTGCAAGCAAAAGAGGGCATGTTTCCTTAGCTCATGTTGTTCCCAGCACCTAGACCAGGTCTGCACAACATACATGTAGCCCACCAAAGGAGTTTAGGTGCCCCACGAGGACGTGGAATGACTTCAAGGCACTTCTGCCACCTGGCCTCCTCCTGATGAGAGGGCCAGGTGGAGGAGAGGAGGATGGGTGAATGCTCACCCCACAAGGCTTTTCCACTGCCTGGCTTTTTCCTGAGGAAAGGGACAGGTGGCAGTGGTGGAAGAGGAGGATAGGCAAACACTTGCTCCTCTAGTTTTTGGCGGGTTTTTCAGACTATGTGGCCATGTTCTAGAAGAGTTTGTTTCTGACGATTCGCCAGCATTTGTGGCTGGCATCTTCTGAGGATGCCAGCCACAGATGCTGGCAAAGCATCAGAAACAAAGTCTTCTAGAACATGGCCACGCAGCCCAAAAAACCCACAAAAAAACTATGGATGCCGGCCATGAAAGCCTTTGACTTCACACTTGCTCCTCTGCTGCTCAGCTTTCTCCCAAGAAGAATGCCAGGAGGAGGAGGAGGCACGAACACTCATTCTGCAAAGCTCTTTCTCTGCCTGGCTTTCTCCTGAGAAGGCCAAGTGGTGGAGGAGGAAGAGGGGCAAATGAGCCCTCAAGACCTGATTTGCCCACAGCCACCCATGTTCATCTTATCTTGGCTACTGCAATGTGTTTTGTGTTGGAGCTCACTTGAAGAGTGTCTCAGAGCCTCAGTTGATTCAACAGTTGGCAGCTAAGTGACAAACTGGTTTGTGGTATCCAGATCATAGTACCTGGATACTGAAAGACCTTCACTGGTTGATTGCATCTTCCAAAGTGCAAATCAATTTTAACCTTTAAAGCTCTAAAACACTTGGGGCCTTGCTCTCTAAAGGGCCACATATCTTAAGGATGTTTCAAGAGAGGCCACTTTGAGAATATTATTGCCTCTAGAAACCCACATGAGCACCTGAAAGCATGCTTTTTATTCTGCTGTGTCCAGGAAAGGGGGTGTGCTCCCCTCAGATCACTGTCATCACTTTGGAAAAAGTTGTGGAGTCACATGTTTTCAAACTACCTTTTAAGATTGCTTGGATCACAATAATTATGAGAATTTTAATAGTTTTGATAATTGTGACAATGATAATGGATTCATTGTCTACCTGGTTGTTGTTGTTGTTGTTGTTGTTTTGTGCTTTCAAATCATTTCTGACTTATGGTGACCCTAAGGTGACTTTATCATGAGGTATTCATGGTAGAATTTGTTCAGAGGGGGTTGAGTTTGTTTCCTCTGAGGCTGAGAGAGTGTGACTTGCCCAAGGTGACCCAGTGGGTTTCTGTGGCAGAACAAGGCAGAGCATGGGCTTCCATGGCCAAGTGGGGATTCAAACCCTACTACAAAGGCATAGTCCATGTTCAAACCAATTGTACTTTGTAGTTATCTTGTATGTTGTTGCTGCTGCTGCTGCTGCTGCTCTTTTCCTTCAAATTCTTAGGCTGAAAAAGCGTAACTTACCCAAGATGACCCAGTGAATTTCTGAAGAAGAGTAAGCTAGAGCAAAGATTCAAACCCTCGACTGCCAGAGTTATAGTCCAACCAACCATTGTACCATATGGCTCAATTATCTAGCTTACTTGCTAATTAGCTTACTTGCTGTTCACCGCTATGATCTTTGGAATAGTGGTATATAAATAAAACAAATTATTATTATTATTATTATTATTATTATTATTTATCTAGGATTGATGGGTTCAGATATATAAATCCATTTCAGAGTTCCGTTGCACTCTAGAATGGGGAGCAAACAAAACTCAGAGGTAGACAAAGTGAAAGAGTGAGATAACCTGGGGCCCATTCATAGTATACAATTATAGTGCTAGATTCCACTTTAACCATCATGGCAAACACCACATGAAATCCTGGCATTTGTAGATTAGAGAGGGAGATTTAGAATTCTCTGCCAATAAGCTCTACCGTCTCACCAAACTACAAACCCCAGGATTCCATAGGAGGCAGCCATGTCAGTTAAAATGGAATCATAGTTCTGTAACTGTGTGATGTGAATAGTCCCAAGGTCTATGCTCTGTAGGTGGGATGGGAGGGGGAATCATTGGAACTCAGCTAGAGGACACTGATGCTTGACTGTTCCTGATATCTGATGGCCCAACCGTGAGTAAAAAGTGGATGCAACTTACACACATACCCACTAGATCCCTTCACCAGGACTTTTCCCACCACTCAATATCAGTTCATAATGACTGCTATTTCACCAGTGAAACATATAAGATTGCTTGTTATTTTTTTTACATATAGATCAAAAGCTTACAGATATGAAATGATGCCAGGTGAAAAGACTTACCTTCTGCTGTAAATTAAATCAATACATGTGATATAAACAACAACAAAAATATGTTTCATGTATTTGTGTTCCATGATTAATTTTAATAATTTTTCTCCTAATGATGGGCTGGATAGAGTATGATACCAACAAACCCATATCCTCCAAATTATGTTTCAGTTTGGCCAGATGTGGACTCAAATGAAGGACAAACTGACAGATAATCCTGTTTATGAACTCACTATATGAATTTGTTGATTTGGGCTTTGCCATCGCAAACCAGAAGAAAAGAAAATGGCTGTATGCCGTTTATATACTTTGTACAAATGAGTAGCATGTAATGAATAAACATGTGACTGTGTATAAATTAGTAGCATATAATCATGTATAAACTTGGTATGCTTCAAGGCCTTGGGAATTTTGTTTTCTCACTTGTATTATTTTACAGTTCATTGCAGATATTACAGCAATATTCCAGAGCATTTGCTTCTTTATTAGCAAGCCTTTTCAGGGGAATATGCTCCACTCCCACTAGGATTAGCAGTTCTTCAGGCCATGCTATTGAGCTGCCTGTCAGGAACAATTTTCTCTGTTGAGCAATATGTTCATGTTTTGGAGAACTCCTTGCATCAAAACACAGTCCATCCAAAAAGAAAAGTGTCTGTGTGTGTATGGTGTTTATTATTCCCTCAATAATATGAATTTTGTCCCATATTTAGAAAGAAACCTTACAAGCTTACAGTAGGGCATAGTGGGATTCAAAGGCATCTGACCTGCACACATTGCCCATGCCTTCAGCACATGGAGGGATATTTCGTACTTTCTCTATTACCATCCTCACATGGAATAGAACAGAAAGACCCAGTATACATAGCAATTAAGGATGCAGCAACATTATGCAGGTCCTATCGATTTCCCATTGTTCCCATTGGAGACTTCCATGTAAATACAACTAAAATGCCAGCCTCAATCTACAATCCCAAGTACCCTTATCTGACAGTAAATTTTAACTGAATTCAATGGTACTTACTTCTAAACAGAAATAAATGAGATTTTGTTGTAAATGTACTGAAACAATTGAAGTATTTATGCACAGTGCCAATATAGTTTACACTGGAATTCAGTTCATGCCTAATCAGAAGTAAATCCCACCAGGTTTAATGGGATTTGCTCCTGGATTGGATTACAGCATTAATTCTTTTATCTTAGTGAATACGAACTATAGCACAGCTTTACTTTATTTTAATTTACACATATAAATGTGTGTGTGTAATCTGGATCTTATTTGGTCAGAGATGCCTTTGCTATGGTCAAAACAATCACTCCTGAGCATCTCATAGAATCATATAGAATCATAGAATCATAGAGTTGGAAGAGACCCAAGGGCCATCCAGTCCAACCCCCTCTCCTCACATGGAGTGGAGCCAAATCAGCTCCCTGGTTTTCCAGGGAATGGGTGGTGATGAAACAAGGGAGATTATCGCACTGCGTTCTGAGAACGTTCCTATCATCACGTGATGAGAACGTTCCTGGAACAGATATTACTGCATTAGTAAACTAGAACGTGATCAGAACGTGATCAGAACTGCATTTTACCGCACAGCGATTCCTTTTTCTTGAAACCGTTCCGAGAACATATTCCACCAAGGCCGCCTCCGTCTCCTGATTGGCTGAAAGAATGACAGGCAGGGAGGCAGGGAAGCAGGCAGGCGAGCGACTGCAGTGAGGGAAGGGGTGTGTGTGTGAGAGAGAGGGGGGAAAGGAGGAGGGAGGGAAGGGAGGGAAGAAGGAGGGATCGGGAGGAAGGCAGGGAGAAAGAGAAATGGGGAGAGATGAGCCTTGCAAGTTACATCCCAAACCTCCTTTGCAAGGTTGGGAAGAAGGAGGAGCTCCATGCAGGTCTCTTCAAGCCGAAGAAAAGCAAGTTGCCAGGGAGGGGACTGGGCCAAGGGCAGAGCCCCGGCAGCCATAGCATCTCTTTAAACCGGTTAGAAAAGAAGAGTCCTCTGCTGTCTTCCCAATTCCCCATTTTGGCTGCTTGTCACCCTTTTGCCTCCTGTGTGTGTGCGCATGTAATGTGTGCCTTCATAGAATCATAGAATCATAGAGTTGGAAGAGACCACAAGGGCCATCCAGTCCAACCCCATTCTGCCATGCAGGAAATCACAATCAAAGCATCCCCAACAGATGGCCATCCAGCCTCTGCTTAAAGACCTCCAAGGAAGGAGACTCCACTACACTCTGAGGAAAGAGTGTGTTCCACTGTTGAACAGCCCTTACTCTCAGGAAGTTCCTCCTAATATTGAGGTGGGATCTCTTTTCCTGGAGCTTGCATCCATTGCTCCGGGTCCTAGTCTCTGGAGCAGCAGAAAACAAGCTTGCTCCCTCATCAATGTGACATCCCTTCAAATATTTAAACAGGGCTATCATATCACCTCTTAATCTTCTCTTCTCCAGGCTAAACATCCCCAGCTCCCTAAGTCGTTCCTTGTAGGGCATGGTTTCCAGACCTTTCACCATTTTAGTCGCCCTCCTTTGGACACGCTCCTTTTTGAATTGTGGTGCCCAGAACTGGACACAATATTCCAGGTGGGGCCTGTGAGCTTCCCTCCCCGCTTTAATTCTTGTCTGGCTCTTTGCTATGGAATTCTGGGAGTTGTTTGCTTGCTTTTGTGTGTTGCTCCAAACAGAGGAGCTTTTGTGGGTTCCTTCCTGGAGGGAAGGAGGAGAAGGTCCTGGGCATCCCTGCCATCCTTGCCTCCTGCAGGCTGCCAGCACAGGAGCCCCGCTGGACATGACACTAGAGGCCCCCGCAGAAGCAGCCAGACCCTCTCCCTCTTGCTCTCTGCTCTGGCCCCCCTGTTTCCCTCTCTCTTTCCCTTCTTTCCTCTTCTCTCACTTGTCCCAACTTTCCTCCCTTCCCTCCCTCCTTCTTTCCCCCCTCACACACACACACCTTCCCTCGCTGCAGTCGCTCGCCTGCCTGCCTCCCTCCCTGCCTGTCATTCTTTCAGCCAATCAGGAGACGGAGGAATGAGAGAACGGATTTGAGAACAGATAAGAATATCGCACACACCTCTGTTGGAACGTTCTCATCACGTTTCAGCTCTCTGGGAACACATTCATATCTGTACCCTCCTGGAACACATTTGGAACACATTTAAACGTTCTGAGAACCCGATTGGAACACATACGTGCAGTATACTCAAATGCTTTCCGTTCTCATCACGTGATGAGAACGTTCTCAGAACGCAGTGCGATAATCTCCAAGGAAACAGAGACTAGAGCGATCTTGGTGGACAAATCAGACTGCGTCTGGCTTAAAATAGGCTACAGCCTATTTGAAGTCCTACTCAATGGAAGTGTGGGCAGCAAAGAAATTGTTCGCCATCAGCAAGGAGCTGTCCAGTGGAGCTATTCCAAGAGGTCAAAGAGTCATTACATACTGGCCCTTAAATAGAAAATACAAATCACTCAACAACCTGCTGTGAAGAATTTGCATTGCAGTTTGCAGATAAAATTGCTCAGCTCCACTTTGATGTGAATGCTTTAGTTGATACAGTTCTAGCAGACATAACCTTGGCTTCTCTTTGTCCTTATTATTGGATACCTTTTAATTTGTATATTCTGAAGGCATGAACAGGGCCTTTAGAGAAGTGAAAACCAGTACATGCATACTAGATCCATGTATTTCCTATTTCATTAAACAGACACAAGATGGACTGGCCTAGTGGGTAAAGGGGGTATCAATGCCTCTGTTTCCTATATTGCAAGGGTCCCAAGAGGGCACCCAGAAATTGTAGTGAATGGGGAAATTAATTTAGCTCAATAATTTAGCAGTGAGAGGGCCACAGTAACTCTGGCCAGGACACAAGCCAATTTTTACTGGTTCTGAAAAACAAGAACTCCAGAGTACTAAGTACAACTCAATTTTATTTACCCAAACAACTCATGAGATGTGAACACTCACACGAAGCACTTACAAAGACACACAGAGAGAGAGAGAGAGAGAGAGACAGAGACAGAGACAGAGACAGACCAAGATATAAAAGATAGAATTGGATAGCAAATTAAAGAATTGCAATGGGCAATGCTTACCAGTTCAAGAAGCCAGGCTCCAGTCTGGGAGAAGGCTGAGAGTTGAATGGGACTCAGTCTGTTTGCTGTGTGGCATGGACAGCTACTATCTTAAAAGGTACAGAGAAATGCACATTGTTTAATGGTGAATTGCTAGTCATAAAGTCTTCCAAGAGTTGCAATTTTCCTTTTTTTGCCATATTTTTTTCCAACATGGGAATTGCCTAAGGGCTGCACAGGGTAGGTCAGTAAGTCTCAATCTTTGGTCCTCCAGATGTTTTGGAGTCAAACTGCCAGAGGTCCTAGGTAGCATAGCCAATGCCCAGGATTGCTAGGGGTTGACATTGCAAACATCTGGAGCATTAAAGTGTAAGAGCCACTGGTCTACTAGGGGATCTCTTGTAGCCTACAGGGGGCAGGATTCCCACCCCTGGATTCATAACTCTGACAAAGTAATCCACTGGAGATCTCAGATACAGGCATCCTCGCTTCACTGGATGTTCCATGTTCTCTGCTTTTCACACTCTGTCACACTCAAAAGCTAGAGTTTCTCCCTAATTGTCCTTACACACACGTATATGCACACACATATACAGAGATTCTATCTAGAAAGATGATAATAAGGATGCCATCTTCTCCTATCAACTACTCTTCTTGGACCCTTCTTAATTTTCCTAACAGACACTCTGCCTAAAGTCATTATGAACAAAGGGCAACAAAAGAGCCTCCAGTGATACTTCTGGCTTTATTAATCCTCTTCGGTCCAAATCCTCCTTCTTATGACAATATAAATAATGTTGCAAACCCAGTTATTAAGTTTTCTCATACTTTGAACTGTTGCGACAGACAAAGAGGCAGATCTACAACATCTTTAGTTATCATTTACAGTAGTAATTTATTCACCTTTCTGGTACATGTAAACAAAGCAAATTAGCAGTCTTTCCACAGGCTAACCTTAAGGGAGGCATCTTGCCTTGATGTTTTGCATAACTTCTGTTAACATCAATGGGAATTATGCACATGAATCAATGGAGAATAACCCCTGAATCTCATTCATTTACATTATTATAAAACCAACCATGTCTGCAGTTCAGGATTTTTACTCACTGTAGATGATTTGATATATGAAAGGTAACCAGGAGAGATTTTGGAAGAATGCTACTTTTGTGTGTTTTGTGCATGTAAAATATTTATATGAAGAATTTGCTCCTTCCAATAGTAACAGGGTTTTTTTTAAATGATAAGCAATAATTATTTGTTTATTGTGCTTCAGAAAATAGTACAGGTAATGTGACGTGACACTCTGTATCACATTACTTTAGTCTGAAACAAGGTCCTGATATCTCCTCCTCTGCACTCATTTTGCCAGAAAGTTCTTCATATACTAAACACTCTCTAGCCTATTTTATACCTTCTAACAAACTGCATGTTTGTTAAGGTAAACCAAAGCTTTATATGGTAGACTTCATTATATATACAATCCAGAGAATGATCAAACATAATTATAAAACACTGATATTTTCTATTTGGTCCCCTAATAATTTAATATTTATTTTGACTTCATGACTACAGCAAGCCTTCTACTGCAACCTCAGTAGGAGAGTAATGTATTTCCAGTATTTTGTCACATTGTTAGGTCACATAATAATTACTTAATGACAGTAAGGAAGCAATCTAAATGCATGCACTAAGTAGAATAAGCCCCATTGAACACAGTGGGACTTACTTTTGAGTAAACATACATAAAACTGTGAGTTGATTTTGAAACTAACACACTCAAGGCTTTGTTATGAATAGTGACTGACAGAGTCCAACTATCACACTCAATCTTAGTCAACTTGATCCTGTCATTAAATAACCTTCATTCATTCTAGTGGTAATATAGATTATGGCCCTTTGCATCCACAATAGATCTTCTTTTAAAATGTATCTATTATATACTGTTCATGAACATTATCAATATTATACTGTTGTCTGTATTCCACCCCGTATTACTGGGTCTTAGGGTTGCATATATGAGAAATCAATAAAAGCCATTGAAAAAATTGAAACTTTAAAGTAACAGAAATAATTTAAACAAAAGTAATTGTCAAGCAATGTATCAGTTCAAAACAGGTTTTTAAAGTTTTTAAAACCATATGCATGGACACTTCGGAAGAAATCAGTTAGGACCCAAAAGCTGTTTTTAAAAAAATCACAGTTTTTATGGTGCTGGAATGAAGGCTCATCTGAAGTCTAGGTCATTCCACAACCAGGGTGTCACAGTTGAAGGTCCTCTCCCACATCCTTACACATTAGTGTCCCTCATTAGGGGATAACTACTACTACTACTACACCAACATGTTTCCTCATTCCTGCCCAAGGTAAAACTTTTTAACCAGTACCGATATTCTAGATCAGTTTCTTGTTGTTATGTGCCTTCAAGTCATTTCTGACTTATGGTAACCCTATCACAGAGTTTTCTTGGCAAGAATTTTCAGAAGGGATTTGCCTTTGCCTCCCTCTGAGGCTAAGAGAGTGTGGCTTGCCCAAGGTCACCTGGTGGGTTTCCACGGGGATTTGAGCCCTAGTCTCCAGAGTTGTAGTCCAATGCTTAAATCACTACACCACACTACTTAATTATATGTGCATAACTAAGAAATGTGTTCCGGCCGAACCCCCCACCCACTTTGAGTGCCAGCAACCAGATCAGATGAGGAGCTCCATAAAGCTCCTGATCATGTCCGGTAATGCTGCCAACACACATTCACATGGCTGATAAGAGCCTGCTGGGCAAAAGGAAACCACGCAGAGCTGCCAAGAAGCAGTTCCTCAAGCAACAATGCCAAACGACATCCAATAGAATAAGCCGCAGAATCCTTTGTTCTATAGCCTTACCTGAAAATCCCTGGTATTCTCTAAAGATCTTCCATGCAGGCATCAAACTGGGCCAACTGTGGTTAACTTACAAAGAACAGGTGTATTCAGGGTGGTGCGCCACAGGAAAAGCTGGGTGGCAGTGGTGGAGGTCAAGCCTCAGCCTTCTTGCCGCCACCACAGAAGGACTGTATGATGGTGTTGGAGGCCTCTTGGCCCCCAACAACACCACCGCCACTAGGACTTTCCTGCAGCGGTGAGGAGGCTGAGCTGCTGCACTGGAGGCCTCCAGCACTGGCACTCGGCCTCCTCGACGCCTCCTCTGCCACCATGGCAGGGCCGGATTCCAGTGTTGGAGGCCAAGAGGGAGTTGCAATAGTGTCACAATTGTGATTAAGGAGCAATTGTGAATATGGAACAGTTACAGATGACTAAATCTAGGTAGCTGTTCCATATTCTAAATAGCTGCTATAGAGTACTGTCCATAATTTACCTTTCTGTTAATTCGGCCCTTTTCTGTCCACAAACCAATCAAAATTGTTCAACTAAGGCTTTCCTTTTGTCTCAGTTTAAAGTTCAGGGTTCATATCTGGGAAGGTTTACAGAACATGGAAACATGAATTTGATGCCAAGTAATCACACTGTTTTTTTTACTCTCTTGTCTCATATACTGGCCCACACTAGCTTAAATAGCAAAAGATATAAGACTGCCATAATAAGTACTTAATCCCACTAAGCAAACTACACCCTTAAAATGCATGCAGTTATTGAATAATTTCTCTTCAAAGGGCAAAACACCAATGCCAAGCCACTTAAGAGCTCTGATTAAAGTTACCTGCTTCTCAACAGCAGCTTTTTATTTTCTTTTTATTGTTTCTGAAATGGAAAGAGGTTTATGCATTGTTAAGAGCTCCTAGCTTCCACTCCACCCAGAACAGATTCAGATGCAATTACATGATTCATTTTCAGACAAGCCCAATTTCCGTTTCTTAATGCTGGCCTTTCTCTTTCTGGTATTTAGCACCCTGGCCTCTGAAGTACTTCATGATACCTTTACATTTGCATGGAAACAGATTGAAATAGTTAATGGGTTCATTATAAATTGATGCAGCACTTTAAAATTTAATATTTAAACTAAATGCTTCATGTTTACATAATCATGCAGAGTCATAGAGAATACAGTACAGTGCTGATTTTGCACAAAGCCACAAACCTGAGACAGTGGTTAAATGTTCATGTTGCTCATTATTCTAGTATCCAGTATCATAAAGATGTAGAGTTGTGAAGATCAATAGGTTTTATCATTCAGAATCAGGCTACTGGATCTTTCTTGTTGGAGATAAATCACACATACATGTAGGAGATTATCATGTGGGGCTTCTACAGCACAGCAATTGCATTTTTGAACCACCTGAAAGTACACCATTATTAAAGCAATCTTTATACCAGTATCTGCATTGCACTCTTTCCTTCCCATTTATTGTCCTAATAATAATAATAATAATAATAATAATAAATATTTATTTATATCCTGCCTCTTCTGCTTTGAGGATCGAGGCGGGTAACAGCAAAGTGTTGTCCTACTTAGGGCATGCAGATTGTTCTGGTGGGAGGGGAAGCAATCAGGTGGAGGAGACACTGGAAAGAGAGATCCAGTGGAGGAGGGCATGGGAAAAAGAGATCAGATGATGAAGGACATGAGAAAGAAAGGTTAGATGGTGGCGGACATGGGGAAGAGAGATCAAGTGGTGGTGGCTGCAAAGAAGAGAGATCTGGTGCCAGAGGCATGGGGAACAGAGATCAGGTGGCTAGGTTAAGATCGGGAAGGTTTTGGCAGCCAGGGCTTCTCCTCTTCCCTCCTCCTGAAGTGTGGGGCTTCTGTGTACACATTCACACAGCATCCCTGTGCTTCAGGAGGAAGCGGGAGGGGGAGAGAAAAACAATCCCAGTTGACAACACCTTCCCGAAACCAGCTGCTGAGTGAATGTGCTCTCATCAACTGGCTTGGGGAAGATGTTCACAGCCAAGATCACTGCAAAAGGGAAAGTGAGAGGAAGAAAGGAGCAGAATTACTCCCACTCCCCCACCACATAACTGCCTGGGAAGTAGAAATGCCAAGGAAGGGACCTACAGCACCAAGGCAGTCATGGACTGAGAGCCTTTTGACAGGTTTTGCCCATCAATGAAAAGGTGCACAACAGTAACAAAGGGCAGGCAGGGCTGCAGCAGGATGGACATGGCATCATGTGATAGGTATCAGTCAAAGACACTATTATTATGTTAAAATTCCACTTTTTAGCCTTGTATGATAACCTCCGTAGATGTACACACACACATCAATTACTTGCTTTCTCATCATGTAATGTCATCACTTATATCGAGTAGTGTAACTATGGAGGAGCACAAAATGAGGGCATAGTTCCCTCAATAAGAACTACTCCTCCTCCAATGAAATGTTCCTTCAGTCCCCAAATATCTAGGAAAACAGTAACTGAGAACCTCAATTGGGCAATTAGAAATAGAGTTTAGGCACCCAAAGGAAAGGAGCAGATGAGTTTACCAAGGAAATGTGAACACAACAAATGAGTTTAATCCAGATTCTGTTGTGCCTTCAGTGGCTGTGCAATTGATAAGTAAAATTTCACAATATATGTCACATAGACCAGAGGTTGTTCTGGTTTGATCCATAGGCTTACCATACAAAGACCTATCACTGGAATAGACTTTGAATATGTGCAAAAGAGATAAGTTTACTCCATTGTTCAACCTGGGAGACACATTTCAGCAGATCCTGGTTTAATTACACTTCCAGTTTAGTATAGAAAATGACCAATCCATCACTCATCATTTTATTTATGTGCTGTGTGTTTCCCAAAGTGGGAGCCAAGAGTTCATAAATTAAAATTCTAGAAGTTGGCTGTTGTGATAGACCTAGCTTTTTTGTACAGCTGGGAGGTAAGTGAAAATCTGTAAGTGAAAATCTGTCGCTCTAGCATTTCAAATGCAAGTCTTTCCAAGCCTTTTCCTGATGATGATGTTGATGAGGATGATTATGATGATTTCTTACCTGTCCCCAAGGTGTAAGGAAGGATACACCATAGATCAAAGCACATGAAACTATTTAAGCACATAGGTCAAAATACATAAACATAGGACATATTAAAATCATCCAAACATAAAATTAAAAATATACCAGTTTAAAATTCATAGATTAAAACTGACTGGGTAAGCCTGCTGGTAAGTCTTTAATACCATTTTAAATTCAGACAGCATATAAATGTGCTCTCACAATTTAGAAGGAGTGTATGTGGGATAGTGTACCTATAAATTTACTTCATTTTTTTTTAGTCTCAGACAGTCTTTGTAAACATATACCTCTGAAAAGTGAATTGCTCTAGTGGCTCTCACTTCAAGATCCGCAGCTACATTATCACATTACTGTACAGTATATGCCATCGCTAGAAAGAAAATATGAGCAGCAGTATCTATCAGCATTTGTTGAGATGAAGGTTCTCAAGAAATAAATCTTTAACAAATGCTTCCTCTGCTGGCTACACTGAGAACAGCATCTAAGCTCAGCACACACTTCCTTTTCAATTCAAAAGATGGACATTTAACATATTACAAGACAACATATTACAACTTCACAAGATTGTTTTATTTGCTTAGGATTTGTTCAAAATACAACATGTCTTTTTTTTAACAGAATCGTTTTTAAATCTGAAGTGTATTAAACAGCAAACACCTTAAACCATGTTCAGTAAAGAACTATAGAACTGAATGGTATCTGTGTTCCCACTGTAGACTTGTTCCAGTAAAGTAAATGAGAGCCTTTTCACAGATTTCAGATAACTTTCTAATGAGTCCTGTTGTTTTATCTGTACTTAGAAAAGAATGAACCTTAAACACAAGTGGTCAGTTCAAATAGTTTTATGAAGAAGTGAACTTTTACATATTTTGGGTGCACAGAAATAATGCGATTTGATACCACTAAGTGATGTAACTCCATCCTATGGAATCCTAGGGTTTGTAGTTTTATAAGGCCTGTAACTTTCCCTGCCGAAGCATGCTGATGCCTCACAAAACTACAAATTCCAGGATTCTGTAGGATGATGCCATGGCAGTCAGAATGGAGGCAAACTGTTATTATTTCTACAGTATAGATGCACCATTAGAGGAACTTTCAAATGGCTTTGGTAGGCAGGGGTGTCACGTTTTGTCTAGGTGCTGGGAACAACATGAATTATCTCACCCCCTGAGCTAGACAGAAACATGCCATGGCCTTCTTTTGCTTCCAGGTGCTGCCACCCTTTTCGACCCTCCCTGTGCTCCCCTCAGTTTCCTCCTTCCAGCCAAACCATTGCTGAGAAGAGTCCTTTTTCAGAATGATGTACTGTGAGCAAAGTGTCCATGCTGCAGTGCCACAGACAATCTCCACGACCAGCTCACTCACTTCACCTTGTGCCAAGGACACTTCAGAACAAGGAACTGGGGCTTGGAAAGCTATAAAATCTAGAAAGTTCTAGAGAACCACACATTGTCTGTGTTTCTGCCACGGCAGGAAAGCAGTTGGTATGGCTTTCCAGAGTGATAGAATCATAGAGTTGGAAGAGACCACAAAGGCCATCCAGTCCAACTCCGTCATGCTGGAATACACAATCAATTGACAGACGGCCATCCAGCCTCCGTTTGAAGACCTCAAGGAGGGAGACTCCACTACACTCCGAGGAAGTGTGTTCCACTGTCAAACAGCCCTTACTGTCAGGAAGTTCCTCTTAATGTTGAGGTGGAATCTCTTTTCCTGTAGCTTGCATCCATTGTTCTAGGTCCTATTCTCGGGAGCAGCAGAAAACAAGCTTGCTCCCTCCTTAATATGAAATCCCTTTAAGTATTTAAACATGGCTATCTTAATCTTCTCTTCTCCAGGCTAAACATACCCAGCTCCCTAAGTTTCTCCTCACAGGGCAAGGTTTCCAGACCCAGGTCCACCTATACATTCCTGGAAAGGTGCTTTCCTGTTGCAATGACCATCATCTGCGGGGGGGGGGGGGGGGGCAACCAGGGTATGAAAAAAGTCTGCCTGGCCATTTCTTAGATGTAACGTATACCATAGCCAGACAGTAGCCAGTAAGAATCTCTGGATTGATAGTGCCTAGGCAACACTGTGGAAAGGAATAAAAATATTGGGAAATGTATTTCAGTGCAGGTTTTGGTATCAATATGATATGTAAATGAAGAAGAGGGATCAGAGTTTCTATTGTTATCCACCTCTCCTGGAGCATATTCAGACTATACAGTTATTGGACTATACTCCCTTTCACTGGCTCACTTTAACTGATATAGTTGCATTCTATGGAATCCTGGGATTTATAGTCTGTGGAGGCACTAGAACTCTCTGCCAGAAAATTCTCCCAAAACTCCAAATCCTATAGAAATCATTGTTGTTAAAATAGAGTTATGGTGCTATAACTGTGTAGCATGAAAGCACTCATAGCAATCCACTACAAATCCCAGAATTCCACAGGATGCATCCATGGCAGTTAAAGTGGAATTATAGTGCTACCATTTTCTAGTGTGAAAGGGACCCTGGTAAATTCCATGTTGTTTGTGCAAGTTCTGTTTTCACTAAATATTAAAATACACTCATCCCTCCACATTTGCTGGGGTTAGGGGCACAGGGCCCCCATGAATGTGGAAAACTGTAAATAACAAAAACACTATGTTTTTACTTGAGAGGACACCTCTCTAGGAATCTCTAGGTCCTCCAGGGCAACTCTGTGGTCAACATCTGCCAGACACTGACCATAGAATTGCACTGGAGGAGCTACAAAAGTCTGGAGTGTTCTCTCTATGAATCTCTAGGTCCTTCAGTGCGACCTTTGCTTAAAATTGACCATAGAGTTGTGCTGGAGGACTGAGATATTCCTAGAGAGAACATATTAATAAAATCTGTGAATAATCAAATCTGCAAAAATCCAAGGCACAAATGTGGAGGGACAGGTGTAGTAGAACTGCAGAAGCATGAACCCAATGCTGAATTAATCATGCTTAATGCCAGACTTTTCAGTGGGCTTGTGTCCAGTCAACTCTGCATTAGATGTACACTATTAATGATAATACTGGTAACAACAATGATCACTTTATTGATAATGTTCCTGCTCCACTATAAATCAAGGTGGCATACATGGTCTCACCTGCTAACCACATTTTATACTTACAGAATATGGTGAGGTAGGAGATAATGATCAGCCCAAGGTCACACAAGTAAGCTTAATGGGTGAGTTGGAATTTGAACCCAGCTCCCTCCAGCCCTAGTCCAATATTCTGCCTACTACACTACTCTGGATATATAACCCCATGACTAAGGTTTGAGATACCTTGAAGGTGTTGGAATGGTTGGTATGTGTTGCTACAAAAATAAATCAAATGTTATATCTCCCAACAACATCACTTGATTTTGGATTTTTCAAAAGGCAATCCAATAGTTTTCATATAAAAATATGTATGACTATGCTAGCAGTTGTTTTAAAATTCTGTGGCCTGAGTGAAGCCCTCGGGCTTTTACAGTTTCGGAAACACTTTCTACATTTAGGAAGTTAAATTGAAATTTATGTTAGTTCATTAACGGCATCAGTTAAAAACATAACAGTTAATTAACTAATTAGCAAGTTAATTAATTTTGCATTTAACTCACTTCACTTCACTTAAATTCCCTGGATGAAATTTAACACTGGTTCAGTGTGATTTCTGACTAACTACATGGGTCATCCTCTTATGTAAAAGATATTTCATGGAACTAAATGACAAAGTTTACTAGGGCTCTTACCAGTTGCACCAACAGACACCGGTGCCCACCACACAAAGAGCCCTGGAGGGCACAGCAGAACCCCATTTACCTTTTCCCCTGTCACAGGGCTGCATCTGCCCTCCTATTTCTGTTCATTCAAGAAGAACAAAAACAAGAGCAGAGAGAGATGGAAAAGGTCTACTCAGAGGCCTTCCAATCCTCACACACTGGCTCGGCGTTGTGAGTGTACATGTGTTTATGCTCACATACCAAATGGAGGGAGTACTAGAATTTTGTTTTGCCCTCTGATGATTGTTCCATACACAGTACTCTGACTGCAATAGAAATGGATTAAGCCCTTTTTAATACAGTATGTATAAGCCAGATCTTTGCCAGAGGGGAGGAACATTGTCTGTGAGTGTATTTGATTTCTTAAAACAATCATGTTGCATTCAGCTGCACTCGCTGGATGTACGACAACTGTCTTTAACAGTGTGGCCAATTTCCATGGAATTTCCCAGAATCCAGGGAATTTAAATAATTTCTGTCTGGGGATTTTGACTGAATAATAATAATAATAATAAATATTGGGGAATTTCGGGGATTTGGAGTTTTGGTAAAACATTCCAGGGAATATTTTCGAGGCTTGTTGGCAACACTGGTCTTTAAGGATCTTCTAAACACTATTTTTAAATTGAAAACTGCATTTAGACACAAAAACTGTTGGAAAATTGCAGCATTCTCTCTCAACTCCCCCCCCCCCAAAACACACATACACACATACATTGGGTTTTAGGTAGGAAAGTGTTTCCTGCATGTAAAAATCCTTCTGTATTTTCTCCCCATTTGCCCTTCCTAGCCTTCAAAATGCATGGCCATAAATACTTTTGAGTATCCATATAACTAGACCATGTGACCCTGGAAAATTCCTAGGGTTATCAGTGCCACCCTTCTCCATTCTTCTCATTTTCAGATCTCTTCCTCTGCTTTGCTTCCCATCAACAAGATGATGAATTAAGAATAAAGACCTTACCCTTTTA